>PVIW01003247.1:154230-176627 GCA_004026585.1 Noctilio leporinus | reverse complement strand
TTTTTAGTTTTTTAAGGAAACCCCATACTGTTTTCCACAGTGGCTGCACCAGCCTACATTCCCACCAACAGTGTATGAGGGTTCCCTTTGCCCCGCATCCTCACCAACACTTGTTTGTTGATTTGCTGATGATTGCCATTCTGACAGGTGTGAGGTGGTATCTTATTGTGGTTTTAATTTGCATCTCTCTGATGACTAGAGATGTTGAGCATTCTTTCATATGCCTCTGGGCCCTTTGTATATCTTCCTCAGTGAGTTGTCTGTTCAGGTCCTTTGCCCATTTTTTAATTGGGCTGTCTGTCTCCCTGGTGTTGAGTCACATTAGTTCTTTATATATTTTGGAGATCAGACCCTTGTCTGAGGTATCATTGGCAATTACGTTTTCCCATTAATTTTTAATTCTTAAAAAAGATTTATTATTACTATTCTCAGAGGGGAAAGGAGAAAGGCAGAGAGGGAAAGAGACATCAATGTATGGTTGCCTTTTACCTGCCTCCAGCTACAGACCTGGCTGGAGACCTGGCTTGCAACCTCAGTATATGTCCTGGTTGAGAACTGAACCTTTGGGTCCCGCAGGACGGTGCCTTATCCACTGTGCCACCAGCCAGGGCTCATATTCCAATTTTTCAAATGAGAAATTAAATTATGTGGCTTGAAACATACTGGGCACTCTATAGCAATTAATCCTCCCAGCTTATCAACCCTTTGACTACCATTTCCTAGAGTAGAATTCTAGTTAAATGGTGCGCAAACCCCCATTTCTCTGATATTTTTATTAATTGAAAATGATTTCTATTTCATTTGACTTGACATACACAATCTTTCACACACACACACACCCCTTTGTATGTATACCTACAAATTTCTTTTGCATTTGTTTAATTTGTCCACCAGATGGCATGATGAGCCCATAGGTTACCAAATATTCTTGTAAAAGCACTTGTAAACTCTAACATCCTTTTTTGTGCAGTTAAGTAAGCCTGTGCCTTACCCACGTTTGCTACCACATATTTTGATATTTCTTTTACCAGTTTTCAATGAGTTAAGTTGTTTTAACCACATTACCACAGGGGAGGTATGGGGAAGCCAGCCACACAGTTCACGAGGGTGTCACCAGCCCTGGCCAGTGGCTCAGTGGGTTGGGCATCACCCCACATATGAAAAGGTCACTGGTTCTAGTCCTTGTCAGGACACATGCTTGGGTTGTGGGCTTGGTCTAAGGTTGGGGCGTGTGCGGAAGGCAACCAATTGCTGTTTCTTTGCCACATCGATGTTTCTCTTCCTCTCTCTCTCCTTTCTTTCCCCTCTCTCTAGAATCATTTTTGTTACAAGTGTGTCACCAGAGACCAGGAAAGCATTTGGGCTGTCCCTGGTGTCTGGTCCCTGGCTCTGGGGTCATAAGGAAGGTGGTTAGGAGGGGGACATAATGTTAGGAGAGCTGACTGACCTTTAGGTAGATCTCAAAATTGGGTCAAGACCATACACACTCACACATGCATGCAAACTACGTTGTATAAACATCCTTTACACGCTGTGGCAGATCTATTCATGTTTCACACAGGTGACAGTCTTTCAGACCTCTCTCTCATGCTGCAATGTGAGACTTTCCCTTCATCCCTAAGCCATCTTCACAGAGGAATTCTGGCTGCGACTGGGTCGGGCAGTAGTGGGAATGGGGGGTAAACCCAGGGAGTTTCCCTCCTCTGGGGTTTACTTTGTTCCCATTTAGTGTGGTTAGTTACTCCTGGGTCTCATGCTCCTTGTGTTTAAAGTGAAAAGGTTGACCTAAGTAGCAAAGTCATGATGTTTGATGCCCAGAACCTGAAAAAGCCTGAAAACTGTACCAGTCATGGTTAGTGGAAATCAATGAAATAACCATATTTACATAACTAAAGCACCTATTGTGAGTTGGTCGCAAACTGATTTTAAAAGGTGGAAGGGGCATAAAGATTCAAACAAAAGGGCCAAGTTCAGACAAAGGGGTCACAGGTAACAGAATGTGAACACTGAATGCCCAGAAGCAGTAGCCCAAGTTCTGTCAACACTCCAGCCCCTCCCAGCCAACCCCCAAATCAGAAGGGCCTCTCCCAAAGCCCAGTTGGAAGGAACTAAGCTCCTGACACGAAGGTCCTTCCTGGAGGCTCTCCACCCTGGGTGTCACCACGGTGAAGAGGTGCTGAAGGGGGGACTTTCTGGTGTATAGTCAGTCACCTGTGAATCTGGCCACCCAAGATCTCTCGGTGACTTTGACCCCTGAGGCGCTTTCCACAGCCGGTCTCAGGAATACCTCCCGGGGACTTGCTTGAAGCTTAGCAACCACGCAAACTGGCCAATTGAATATGAGTTGGAAAGAAAGACTAGCCACAGTATTTTAGAGGCAGCGTTGAAAGAGAAATAGCCTGAGCACAGCTTACAAATAGGAAGGTGTCTTGGAGCGGCAAGATGGACCCAGGGAGAATGAATGGCAGGGCTGATGTTAGGAGACCCGTTAGCTGCAGGCCCGGGGAAACACAGTACAATATGCAAATGTCCAGCTTTTGTGTTGTTACTGCAACATTCATATTGCTCCCCTCTTGACAAGTGTGGGACAAAAATACAGTCAGAATTAATTTTTCTCCACATTGACATTTCGTGTCGTGCAAGTCAAGTAACTGAATTGGGGATAAGTTGTATAGATTGGTGGTGTAGCCTCTTTTTACAGCTCTGCCAAGTTCTCAGAGGTAATTGAAATAGACTTGACACTCTCATTTGGCTAGTACCTTTCCCTTTTTTCATGTTACGTTTGAAAAACCCATTTCTCCCAACTCTCTACCCCCTTGGATATCTCTATTAAACTTTATTGTGTTTTATTATAAAGATATGTTTGTGACCATGATCTCCACTAGCCACATCGCTGCCTGTTCATGACTATGTATTTTCTGAGGCCTAGCGAACCACATGGTTTATATTAGATAAATATTTAGATGTTGATATTCTAGGAAAAGCAATGGGAGTTGGATAAACTATCAACATAGAATTATTACTAAGGGAAAAAAAAAGGACTGTGAGTATTGCAATGTCCTGTGCTGGAGTTTCACAACCAGGTTTTGGTAGGGACTAAAGTGATCACTGCTGAAAAAAAGTCAAGAATACATAGTTGGAAATATCAAACACAAGTTCCTTTTAATCGAATTTTGGTAACAGTAAAAGCATTGCACTGAGAAAGAAATACAATGAGTTATCTTATGAAAGAGAAACAAACAAAAAATACTCTTGGAGTTCCTGCAATTCTAGGGTGAAACAGATATGTAAAGAAGATGTACAGAAAAATACAATGATGGCACCTTTTTGGATATTTAATTTTAAGTGTAGATTTCCCCCTTATTTCTAGTATTTTTCTCACCACTTTAAAATTATGTCTCCAGCTTGCAATTAAACATTAAATCTTAAAGTTATTTAAAGTAGTTATATTTCTAGAATTTGTTCCTGGTTTGAATTCTTGTCTTACCTTTTATATTTTGTTGTCTTCTGATTTGAAATCAGAAAGTATGTATGTTCCTGGCATGGCCAAGTCTACACTGACAATGCGTTTTATGGCAGATTTTCTAGACATTGGCACATGGTCTTACTTCAGTCATAGTTTCCCCAAATGGCAAAGAAAATTGTATACACAGCATAAGCTATATGTACACTTTTTGAGGCAAAGATTCTTGTCAATGTTGTTCAATTCTTTTTTTTTTTAAGATTTTTTTTTTTTTTTTAAGATTTTATTTATTATTTCCAGAGAGAGAGGAAGGGAGAGAAGCAGAGAGGGAGAGAAACATCAATGTATGGTTGCCTTTCACGTGCCTTCAGCTATAGACCTGGCTGGAGACCTGGCTTGCAATATGGTTACGTGCCCTGGCTGGGAATGGAGCCAGCGACCTTTGGGTTCACAGGCCAGCGCCTTATCCACCGTGCCACCAGCCAGGGCCAATGTTGTTCAATTCTTATCTACACTGCTCAGAATTGTGTATGGCATCATTAGATCTTTAATCCACTTATTTCGTTCAGTGCATTTGAACCAATTTTATTTGTCTATAGATTTCTGTTTTGAAGGAAAAAAAAAAAAAAAAAAAAAGCCAAGGTTGAGTCACAAGGAATTTTCAAGAACAAAATGAATGCATCTTCAATTCCATACAAAAACAGTGTTTGGAGAATGACAACAAGAATGATTCTCAGATATCGTCAGCTCTGACAGAGCATAAAGGTAACTGGCCTGGCGCAGAATTTGGTAGGATGGCTTTGCTAGAAGAAGGGAACATCAGTTCTTTCAGCAAAGCCACTTGGATGCGTGGTTCCTTTTCATTTCTCGGGTACCCAGAACAGCGTGGAGTGTGGTACCTGTGGACAATGAAGAGCGACTTCACAGGGACTATGAATCGATGCTTCAGAGGCTGCCCACCTGTATTGCTGATAGTTGCCCCCTCACTTCTAGGTCTTATACTGAGGGGAGGAAGACACCGAGTTCATTGTTTGAAATTCGCTGGCAAAATAGCAAGAGAGCAAACAGGCTAGTTATGAAAGGGAGGAGAAAATGTTGGTTTGTCAAAGAGTGTGTTTTCTAAATAATACATAGCGCATTGAGGGTGTCAATTAATTAGAAGCATCCAAGAACAACTAGGATTGCTTGTATGTCTAATTTATGCCATAAATTTCTCAGATTTCTTAAATCACCTATAGTGATTATTTTCTACCTTATTCAGTATACCTAAAATGCCTGTTTCTCCCTTTCTTCTAGCTCTGGATATTCCTGTCATGGTAGATCTTCCCCTAGTGTGGTGACTGCTCTTTTCTCTGGCCAAGGTCAAATTGTACATGCATCTTTTAAAAGATAGTAGTTCTGGAGTTGTGGGGTAAATGCTTTTCCAACTTCCATAGTAAATTTTCTTTCAAAACTCTATCTGTAGTGTGAAATTGAGTAGACATCTGATGAAGCTCAAACCATTTATTTTCTCCCCTCAAAAAATCATTAAGTTTGAGTCACAGTGAAAGCTGTCCTGACATTAAATAATGCGCTCTATTGCTTTAAATTGCTTTTCTACCTACGCATTATCCAGGTACAAAGCACCTCACAATCGTCCATGTTTTCAGCTTATGTATTTTAAACACACACACTTATACCACTTCATTATTAATAGACAATAGCAATGCAAAGCAAAGAACAGCCTGACCTACATTTTTGGCTTCTTGGGTTACAATAAGTAATTTTTGTGATTAAGAGTATTATTGCCAGTTAGGGTGTTTTAGTGTTATTTAATTTGATACTAAATTTCCAACAAAGGTGCTTGCTACATTATCATTTATTTTGTCTTTCATAAAATTACCTTAATTATGCAGAAAATGTTAGCATGGAGGTTGACTTTTAATTAGTGTGGTCCAAGAGAAGAATTTAATCCAAGCAGGGATAGAAGACTATTGATTTTCTGTCTTCTGTGTCGCAGGGTCAAGTATAATGTGGGTGCTGTTTGGATGAATATAAATTCCCAACAATAGCATTGAAATGTGTCCCTATTATTGATTTGTTTTAAATATCCAATGCCCATTGATCTGAGCAGAAAAATTATTGGGATGGATTTAGCACTTGCTTGCTATGACTTATAGTCAATACTTGAGCTATTGAACAGACATTCATAATATTGCACTTTATGCATACTCATCAAAGTACGCAGCATTCAAAAAGATGGGTACATGGGAAGTGGCTTGTAGATCACTTGGGCTTTCTCATTCTTTTCTAAAGGCTTTTCAGAGGAGTTGGGGGGGACATTGTGTACCGGTGTGTGGGTGCCTTGCAAGGTGTACATATATAGCAGAAGCTAGGGTATCTGAAATATCATCATGCAGGTATCTGGAATTCGTAATAAAATTCTCAAGAGCATAAGGGACTTTCTGAAGTCCTTCAGACAACCATAGAAGTAAAGACAATATAAGCAGTAACAAATACGTCAATGGGTAAGTTTGAAAACATAAAACTTGTGAGCAGTCTCCCAGTAGGACAGCAGCAGAGCCTGCCCCCTTGGGGCCCTCCGATTCACAAGGTCACACGGTCACACGGTTGTGCTGGGTTCCAAGGTCAGCAGGAGTGTCTGTAGCTGTCTCACCTCTTTGAAGCACTTGTCTGATTAGGTCCTACCCAGGATCATCTCTCTTGGTTAACTCAGAAGTCAACTGATTAGGAACTTGAATTCCACCCGCAAAATCTCTTTTGCCTCCTAGCAGTTTAATCAAGCCAGGTTGGCTGATCCTGGTCTCTCAGGCTCCTTCTGCCCTGGAAGGGAGGGGGCTCTGCTGGCAGTGCGGGGTGGGGGGTCATCGTAATTAAAAGGTTCTAAATCAGGCTTACAAATCCTTAACTGAAGTATATTTGTTGATTAAATATTGATTCAGGAAATGTCTTAGCCCACATTTAGCATTTAAAAGGTTTTAATATTTGTTAACACACACAAAATAAAACATAACCAGATGTCAGAAAAAAAAAAAAACAATTTCCACGGTGTGTAACAGCTTTTTGGAACATTTTATCCAAATTCACTGAAAAAGAGCCGTTAAAGACACTGTGAGGTATTATACAAAAACACTGCCCAACTTTTGGCCAGCACCTAGACCCCTTGGCTGCGGAAGTTTTGATGTCTTTATTCACATTTCCTTCATTGCCAGAGAGGTTAAGTAGGACAAGTAGCAGAGCCAAGTGGTTTTTAATCCCACACCTAACCTTAAGAAATAGCATTTAAATCTATCTGGAAACAATAAACCTTTTTAACCTCTTTAGGAAAGAAAATCCACATTTTGCATAGTCATTTATTTAGGGCAATTTTGTTTGTCACACGTAGGCAAAATGTAGGTTATGTAGACAGACACACACACATTTCTACTGTTAAGGTCAGATTCTATCAGTCAGTAACTAGGTAGGTGGATGGATAAAATAACAAGTCCTGGGTTTTGACCAAGGAGAGTTGTACTGTGGCTGTGCTGCTGGCCTGCGGACTCTCCGTTTCCACCTCTACCAGCTACCAGAGAGCTTCCAATTCCATCAAGCTCACGCAAAGCCAGGTCCCTGCTTAACCCACCATGTGGTGATCACCCTGTGTAGACTCGCCTGTTCTCCCATCTGGGTCTCAATGAAAATCGATAATTGTGTTCCTCTACTTTTTCGGTGCGAGAAAGCCATTTCACAGCACCGCTTACCGGCCGGCAGTGCGTTAACACTTCTGGGTGCTGATCACTCGGCACCACTTTCCACCCCCCGGGTCCGTGGCAAGCATCCCGGAGCACCGGGGAGCTTATTACGGGCCTGCAGTTGCGCTGCGTTGCTAGACTCCGACTTCCATCTCAGACAGCAGGTCACACATGTCCTTTTCTGAGCTTCAATAGCTCTATTTTTTTTTTCCAGGACCATTCACATAATGAGAAGTTATTTCAAGCACCATTTTAAAAGAAAGAAAAAAAAAGCATTATAAATAGCACTTAATTTCCTGCAGGAGAATAATCGCTCAAACATGTAATTATCTAAAACACTGAAAGAATCCAGCAATCATTAAACAGGTTTCAGTTGTTTGATGTGAAATAGAAGGGCAAGGGTCTAATGACATTACAAGTAATAAAAAATTTTATTGGTGTATCATTTTTGTCATAACAGTATTTCAAAAATCAAAATAATAAATTGGGAACAATTAGACTTGAAAAACATAAAAAGAATGATTACAGACCCACAACAATGGGGCTTTATATACTTTTTCACATAACATTCTTTGTTTTCTGGGTTTTGTAAACATTGCAGCAAAAGTTCAAGAACATTTCTGATCATTGCCAAGAATTGCTTTAGAATTTCCAAGTTTCTTTTTATTTTAAGCAAGTAAAAAAGGCTAAGTTCCATGCCTTAAGTTCTAATAATAGTTCTCATACTCCACAGTGTTGGCAACAAAATGTGGAGTCTATCAGATATGCAAATGTTTCATTTAATGTGGTTTTGCTTTTTCAATAGAGCTTCCTGCAAGAGTGAACTGTTCTGAGGAACCAATTCTGGTGCTTGCCCATTTCACACATTTTGGTCCAGTGTGTACCGTTAGGCAGGTCCTGTGAGCCTGAGGGACACTCATCCGTAGGAAATGTATATTGCCAGACTAGTCAGGTCACATTGACCCAACTGTTTTGTGAATCATAGAAGTACCTTGAGATTCTGATGAAATCTATATGAATCTATGGATCATTCCCCTTGATAATGTGCCATAAATGACAAAAATAATATATCTTATTTCAACAAATCTCTATCCTTTTAACTGAGCCCATGGACCTTAATTAAGAAATGTGTTTATTTTTCTTTCCTATGTCTAGCAAATGCTTATTTACTTATTTATAGACTTTATTATTTTCAGAGAGAAGGGCAGGGAGGGAGGAAGAAAGGGAAAGGAACATCAATGTATGGTTGCCTTTCACCTGCCTCCAGCTGTGGACCTGGCTGGAGACCTGGTCATGTGCCCTGGCTGGGAAATGAACCAGCGACCCCTGGGTTCACAGGCAGGCTGCCAATCCACTGAACCAGCAAATTTCTCTTTAGAATAAGCAAACAAGTGAGCCCTTGAGTTTGAAGTGGGATGATGGCTTCACCTGTCTGCATCTCAATCTGCTCTTTGGCAAGATGAAGTGATTGAATGAGATCATCTTGGAAACCATTCCACCTCTGACATTCTATGATTACATAATAATAATAATGATGCTGATAATAATTTCTTCAAATTGTACTCTTCAATCCATAGGGGAATTAGAAAGTGCTTAAAAATGATCACAAGGTTGTTAATCAATGAACTGAATATCAGACTGCTCAGTTTTAACCAGGACATTCCCTCTTAAATTTCTTGAGTATATTAGATATCTATGTGTGAGTTCATAACATGTATGTGTATATGGGTGTGGATGCTGTCCAATGTGGTGGCCAGTGAGACTGAGGAGTTGAAATTTAATTTTATTTAATTGCTAGTTTCTCAGATGCTGGATAGAACAACTATAGAAGTGTTTGGGCTAAATATAGTGGCCTCACTTTCTCATTATTAGAAATAATGTTATTTTTTAAATTTTAGCCCACCATTTTCTTTGTACTTATTATTTTTTATGGAGACAAATTGACATATAGCATTATCTTAGTTTCAGGTGTACAACATAATGATTCGATATTTGTATATACTGTGAATTAACCACCACAATATAAAATAAGTAACTCCTGGGAATGTTATGTACAGCACGGTTACTCTGGTTAATAATACTGTATTGCATGCACATTTGAAAGTTGCTAAGAGAGTAGATCTTCAAAGTTTTCACTGCTACCAATTTTTAAATGTCAGCTGGTGGCTAAAATAACTATTTTAGAGGCAATTCAAATATCAAATGAATAATCATACTGGATGACTGAGTTCTGTTTTGTAGTTAAAATCCTGAAATTCTTTGGCTCACATGAAATAGTCACAGACTTTAAATCAGACAAATCCGGTTCGAACTTCAGCCCTGCAACTTAGTAGCTGAGTGTCGTGTCTGACAGGTGAGTTGCTAACACTTGCAACCCTCAGCTTCTTTGGTGAAGCAAGGACAGTAATTCCAACCCCATAGGATTGCTGTAAGGATCAAAGCCAATAACATGTATGAAGTTTCTCTAATGTCTTGCCTGGCTTATGAAATTGATTTTCTACAAATGTCATTTCACCTCTCTATGTAGTTATATAACATGTAACTGAGGCAGGTTTAATTCGTTCTTTGAAATATACCAGTAAAGTATGCCTTTAGCTAGCGTTGAGGATGGAAAAAATAACAAGGAGGGTGAAGGGATTAGCCAGAGAACTTATATGCGTAACCCAAGGACACCAACAACAGTGAGGTGAGGGCCAGAGGGGATGGGGAGAGGAGCTGGGAGAAGTGGGAAAAAGGTGGGGGAAGGAGGACATCTGTAATGGTGTCAACAATAAAAATAAAAATACAGTGATAGAGAAAGTGTCCAACTAGAGTTTTGCCTCTTGAAATATGACTTTAATTTGATAGCTAGAATTGGGGGAACAAAGATGGAGAATAAAGATTTACTCTCACAGTTTAATGTAAACAGTGCAGATTTGAATCTTGCAAATAAATCCACTGCCACTAGCAAGACCATTACCATCAACTGGAAAATGCACTTATCTTTGGCTCTGAAGATCTGAGCAGTTGCTGATCTGAATACATAATCCCTTCCTCTACTTGGCTTTTTCTTCAGCATTGGAAAATCAATTTCTCAGGAAGAGTGTCCCGAGTGAATAGCATTATGAATACCCTGCCCAGAATCAGCCTTAGGAGGACAGGCCCACTCTCTTAAGTCAAAAAGTTGTTTCCTGGGCATAATTCTGAGCAAGGAACAGTGAAAGGAGACTCTGTTTTCTGTCATCTACTCAATGTAGTGCTCTAGGTATGTCCCGATACCCACAAACTTGAGACTTAGGCACAAAATACCAGATCATTTATATTTTCCACTTACTGTTAATGCTGAATTCCTTCTCAGGGGTTTCCTCCCTAAATGTATGTAAGAATTTTTCAGTTCTTTGGCAATTTTAGTCTAGGTGATATAATCCTGCATTCCATGAAAAACCTGAATTTCCCTGTAGTTGAAAATCAGAAGCCCAAACTATAATTTCGTTTTATAGCACCTGTTATAGACTTCTTTCCTTGGCTAGGATTGTTATTTCTATATTCTGGGGGATGGCTGCAAAATCTAAGTGCTAACTTCTCTCTTGGGACCCTTTGAAGCCCTAGAGCATAAAACAGATTTGTCCAATGTTTCTCGACAGATTCACAAGGCATTATACTAGATTAAAGAAATCATATTCTTTATGTTAGAGCAACTGTGCTTGTCAGAGGACTAATAAGGGCCTGGACTTATTTTATTGTCGAAGCTATGCTAACAGGTACTGGCCTTTTTACAGATGCTGACTTCCATTGGCATTTGGGAAGGTGTGTCCCCATTGACCTCAAAATGTAAAATGGTCCCATAATGCATAACTGAATTCTAACCCTCACCTCCTCTACCAAGCTGAATTTGATGCGGACATACCTTCAGAGGTCTGACCTGCAGGGACTGTCCTGTCTATTGTAATGCTTTGCAAAACTGTATAACGCAAGGCACTCTGGTTATTCTAAAAATAGAGAGTATAATTAGTCTTGCAAATCAATGTTTCCACTCATCAGAATGACAAAATAACTTGTTAAATAGCATGCTTAATTTACATACCCAAGAGTCAACAAAAGCTTCATCTAACCATTTATTTGATTATATCCTTTTAGGAAAAAAAATATGGCTGGCTGTCTCTCTCCAAAATATAAGATGTAATTAGAAACATACATTTGTCATGTTTTCATAGGAAAATACAATCTGCCTTCAGAGTATTATCTTATCTGAAAACCTTTTATTCATAATCATTATATTTTTCATTATGAGTCAAATTCATAAAAATATGAGTAAGTTGAAAATGGAACTTCATTCTTTTCTTGTTGACAAACTTACTTATGGGGGTAGAAATTCGTTGTAAGAAATTAGCTTTTAGCAGCATGACCTTAGAATCAAGAGTGAAAAAAATTCGACACCAGGATGCAAAAATTCATAATCTGGGTGCTATTTATAACAGAAACTGAATTTGATTACATATAAACTTATTAAATGCTTGTTGAATAGATGCATTGAGCTGGCCTACTGTGTTTTTGATACAATGTTAAGGATTGAAAAACCAGTGATTAATAAGACCAAAATGGTCACTCTCCTTACAAAGCCTACATTTAAACAAGGCAAAGAAAAGACCAAAAGTTCATAAATACTTTAGGGGGAATAAGGTACTTGGAAAATATGTAGCAGGATGAAATGGGTTTGTCCAGGGGTCCTTTAATATTTCTCTGAGTATATTAAATATAAACTAAAACCTAAGATACTTATTTTACTTTTGCTTCCCTTGCTTTAGTTTATTTTCGAAGGGTTTTAAATGTTGCATTATTTATATCCTAAATCTTCTTATCCAGTCATCAATCAGTGTATTACCCGTAAACAGGGGGAGATCCTGCCATTTTTGACCAACATGAAAAGACCTTGGGGGGCCTTATGCTAAATGCAATGAGTCAGATGGACAAAGACAAATACTGGATGACTTAACTCATATACGGAATAGAAACAAAAACAACAACAAGACCTGGCTGGGTCACTCAGTTGGTTCTAGCGTCATCCAGTGCACCAGCAGGTTGCCTCTAACTCATTTTATCAATAATTCGATTGTGTTTACTCTGTGCTAGGCTGTGAGCATACACAGAGTCTAAGCCCTAAAATAGTCCACCAGGAGCCCACAGTTCAGAGGGAAAGTCAGACACATAATAATTATATACACAGTTCAGGAGTGAGCAAAACTTTTATTAGTAACGTCAATTGATTCTGATAAAGAATAATGTAAGGCATTTTTATCGCATTAAGTTTAAAAGGCAAAGTTTAGATGACTTGCCTCTTCCCAAGCATTTTGCAAATTATATTCAATAGAAGTGGACTGTGTGGTCACAGAGTATAGAAATTCACAAAGCCAAATAAAACCGACTGGAATTAAGCCCAAAAAGTCAGAGTAAAATATAGAATTTTTAGTTAAAAATTCTCCCTAGATAATATTCCCTAAGGCAGCTTTTCCCAGTGTGCTACTAGATAAATAATTAAGAAATGGACATTAATTTAAGATGGGGAATTAGCTGCTGCCAACATCTGGGGCTGGAGGAGAAATTCATTAATTACAAGATGTGTGGATCCCGATGAACAATCATAATCCAAAGTTATTATTCATCATTATAAATGTTTCCAGTGAGCCAGACATCTTGTTCTTTCTTGATGGAAAGGTAGCATTATAATTTAGCTTTTTATGCCTACTGTCCTAGATATATTTAAAAAATAATGTCTATGCTCGGCAGTTAGCCCTTCTTTCTGAGGTGGCCAATATGAACACAGTTATTGTCAACTTCCCAGAGATGGTCACCACCCAGGAACAGAAGGACAAAGGGTGCTAACGTATGCATTGCATTGTGGGGGGAGACAAGGGAGGGACACGGAATGGAAGCTGTAATACCAGAAACAAAGTGAGAGGAGGAACGAGGAAGAGCTGGGCAGTCTTTGTTCTGTTTTGTACACCACTATTTCATATCACCTCGAAACCAAGCAATAAAGAGGAGGTAATAGGTCCAGCAATGTTGATCAAGTCACATGCATGCTTAACTTAACTCATCCTTGTGCTATACTGTAAGCTAGGGCCATGTGGCCTAGCGCTACCCTTTACCACTGAAAGTTAAATGAGGTTCACGTCCCTCTGTTACAAAACTCACTCAATTCTAGCAACAAATAAGTGGATCTGAGCAAGGACAAGGGGAATTTATACACCCTGAATGTATCACGTCTCTACAGATTGCTTCTTACTCTAGAATAAGTAAACATATAAAAATACCCTAGTTCAGCTGCTGCTTAGGATGCAGAAAGTTTCAAGAGGAAACCATTTCCGAAGTAACAACGAAAGAAAAAGTTTCATCATTTACAGAAAGCGACCCTTTTTTTTTTTTGGAGCTCCTCACAGTTAGTGACAAGTCAAGGAAACAGAACCCTGGAGAGAATCCCTTTCAGGGAGACAGGACACAACTGTCCACCTTCAGGAATGGAAGAAAGGTGTGAAGGCTGTACCAACCAGTAAGAACACATGGGCTAAAACTGGAGCCAACATGCTTTCTACAGGATCTCCTGCTGTCCCGCCACCCCCTGGAGGTGACTGCTTTGCACTCAGGGGGAGGCCATATACCTTCCCTAGGAAGAATCTGTCTCAATTCTTCCAAGTCCCAGCTTTTGACACACTGCTCCCAAGTGTTTGATGAAGACATATGGGAAAATGCTTGAGCACAGACTCATAAGCATTTTCCCACATGCTTGAGAGGATCTTGTCATTCTAAGATCACCTGCCAGCCCATGTGCTGATGTGAAAAGTTTTTAAATGCTTGGCTGTTTTCACCTTACCATCATTTGCAGCAGATTCCTCTTTCCCATACGCTTAGTGGGTATTCTCAGCCATGGGTCTTGCATCCACCATCAAGAATTCACCACTTGTTGGAAGCAGGTCCCTTAGGTTTCTTGGGGGTCTTAGGACACTGTTGCTTTCATTTCTGGTGCAAGCTGTTTTACTTTGGATAGTTTCTTACTAGATTTGTATAACTGGTAAGCGCTTACTAGGAAGTAACATTCAATTATTATTAAATCATGACCCTTAAATTATTTCTACCCTGGACCATTATATGCAGTTTCGACACGTCACTGTGCATATTCCATTAACCTGATTTTTAAAAAAATTTTCTTCATAGTCTTCTCCCTTCATGAAATCATGTTAATTATATGTTTGCCTTGTTGCTCATTGTTTAAGTTTATCCTTGAGAATATAATCATCATGAGGGCAGGACAATCCCTGCCACAGTGTAGATGCACAATAAATGCATTTTTTAAAGATTTTTAAAATTTATTTTTAGGGAGAGAGGAAGGGAGGGAGGAAGAGAGAGAAATGTTGATGTAAGAGAAAAATATCGATTGGTTGCTTCTTGTTTGCGCCCCAACTGGGGACCCAAGTCACAACCAGGGCATGTGCCTTGACTGGGAATCAAACCGGTGACCTTTCATTTTGCAGGACCAACCAACTGAGTCATACCAGCCAGGGCCCAATAAATACATTCTGAATGAATGAATGAGGTTTTTTGTTTTTTGTTTTTTTTTTTTTTTGGTGGGAGTTTGTTTGCTTTGCATGACTGCAAAATACCCAGTTGTTTTTGCGAACTGCTTGAAATGAGAACTGCTGGTTTTCCTTGCGAAGCCATGAGACTGAGCTGTGAATAGTAGACAGTAAAAACTACCCAACTCTGGAAGTCATCATCCACACCAATGTACTGAAACAAATCAGTTCTCTCCTCGCTACACGCAGCTAATTCTAAACAAAAGCTGGAAATGACCGAGCTGGTGCTGGTATCTAAATGAATGAAATGGCAAACACAATTAAGAGATAAAAATATTTATCCTATCAAGAATCTGGTGCTGGCCTTCTAGCTCATTCGGTTAGAGCATTGTCCTGATATGCCAAGATTGTGGGTTCAATTCCCAGTCAAGGCACATACAAAAATCAACTAATGAGTGCATAAATGGGTGGAACAACCAATTTATTTTTCTCTCACTCCCAAGTCCATACATAAAACATTTTAAAAACTAGATCTGGTTTTATTTTTTTTTAATCCTTTTGATTGGGTTGATACGATTTTATACAGCAAAAAGACTAGAAAGAAAATTTCTGTAAAAAAAGCAGGGTGATGGACTATGGAGTATGACATACTGAAAATGCATAACCAAACTTAAAAGCCACCATTTCTTAGAAAAAGTATTTCAGTGTAAGACACAAAGCACTGTTATCTCTGGGGTAGAGTCTCCAGACAGCTGGTCTCCAGGGGCCAGGACCCTCCTCCAGTTCTGTCATAGGTTTGGTCTGGTTGCCAGCAACCTGAATTTCAAACCCCGGAAGTGTCTGTGTCTCAAGAGTGCGGGCAAGGTGACCCCAAGGCCAAGAGCTTTGTGCTGAACCTGGGCAAAGATGCCAACAGCCTGTGACTGCGCACCAGCCTCGCTTTGACACACAATGGTTTCGGTGTCCCCGGGTATGGCAAAGCGAGGCTGGTGTGCAGGCACAGGCTGTGTGTGTCTTTAGGTGAAGCCAGACAACCCAGGGCCCCCAATAAATGTGCCTGCCTCTGTTCCCCCTGGGGGAAGAAAGAGAGAGAGAGCGTCACCTTCTTAATGTAAAATATTGTACATAACACTAAGAAAATATGACACCTCAAATGAGAAATGGGGGAATGGACCTCAATGAAGAATTAATTTCAACGAAAGCAAATGATAAAACATATCAAAATGGTCAGTTACTTGTTACCGAGTAAATAAAAAGAACAGCATCAAGCATGGTGTGATGTTATGCCTTGGAAGCTGGCGTTAAAAATGTATCACAGCCCGTGTCGTCACGTCTGCAGGGGAAGACAGACGCCGTTTGTGGAGCTGTCAGTTGCCTGGGGGCCACGAGCACGGCATCCGTCAGCAGATCTGATTTTTCCTGAGTTCCCTCTCCCTGCTTTGCTGACAGCGGTGGTTTTCACTGTATCCTCACGTGGCCTGGTCTTTTATCTGCGCCTTTGCTCTCCTGGTATTGCCTCCACTCCTGCGACCTCGGTCCTGCTGGATTAGGTTCCCAGCCTCTGAGCTCCTTTAAAGGGTTTCCTCCTCAAGGGCCCCATCCCCGCACACGCTGTCACCCTGGGGGTTGAACTGGCGGCCCTGTGGTCCATCGGCCGGCCCTCAACCCACTGAGCCACACCACCCGGGCAACAGCACCTTTTTTGCTTTACGGGCCACTTTTTTAGAAGTGCTATTTCTAGTGTTTTTGCCTTTTCCTATTTGGTTTTCTGTTTTGTTTTTCTTACTGATCTGCTAGTTCTTTCTACATGCTGTATATGTGCCCTCTGTTAAATATATGGATTGCAAGTATCTTCTCCTTGGCTGTGGTTTTGTTTGCCTTTCATTCCTGAAGGCAGTCTTTTGATAAAGAGACACTTTTAATTTTAATGGAGTCAAATTTATCAATGTTTTTCTTTATGTTTGGTTTCAATTTAAGAAATATTTGCTTGTCAAGTGGATGACAGTTTTCTTTTGTTTATTCTAATAGCTTTATTGTTTTATCTCCCTCATTTATATCTGCAGTCCTCTTAGAATTGATTGGTATATAGGATGTGAGGGAGGTACCAAGAATTATATTTTCTGTGTGTCTTTCTATTGGATCCAACATTTATGGAAAATGCTAGCATTCCCTTATTTCTTTACTGTGTCAACTTTGGCAAAAATCAGATAACCCTGTTTTTTTTGGATCTGTTTCTGGACTTTAATTCTCTTGGTTTCATGGTCTCTTATTTATCTGTTTTACTAAGTAAATATTTAAAAATACATAAATGGAATGACATACTGAAATTTTAGTATTTTAGACATTTAAAAAAAATTTTGTTTCAATTTCTTCTATAATAATTACAAACTATTTTAATAACAGGGAAATAAACACTGAAAACATTGTAGAATGTAAATTATTTTTCTTAGCCTAAAAGCACTTACAATGTTTTAATATGACCATTCGCTTAAATACTATGATTTATTTCTGAAATTTGAATTCAGAATGGAATTGATTATCTACTCAGAATTTGGCTATGAAAATATACCCTCTCCACACACAACTATATATGCATATATAACACGGTACATAAGACACACATTTATAGTGATGGTTATTACATGTTGGGAGGCCCCCAAGACCACTCTCAAATTCAACCATTCACTGGGGCTCACAGAGAGGCTGTTATATTCATGATTA
This sequence comes from Noctilio leporinus, assembly GCA_004026585.1. Lineage (NCBI taxonomy): Eukaryota > Metazoa > Chordata > Mammalia > Chiroptera > Noctilionidae > Noctilio > Noctilio leporinus. The sequence goes on along the minus strand of PVIW01003247.1, from coordinate 159,165 downwards.
CAGTTTGTTCCAGCAGAACAATACACAGTACGCTCAGCGATGGATAAACGTACCTGGCAGCAGGGCCCAGCAGGGAACAGGTGTCCTCTTTCAGTGGTGTCAACAGGCAGTGCTTGTTTCTCCCAGCAGTGATGTGTGTCAATCAATATGCCACATCAGTTGCAGTAACGCCAACCAGGGAAGCTCGTCTGATCCGTCCGGTTCACACATTTTATGTAAGGCCGGTCACGCAGACATTGCTATTGTCCCTCCAAAAGTTGAATTGAAACCGTGGGGCCCATCGTACATGACACTGTTAGCATAGAGGAATTGGTACGGCCCATAGTCCCCAGGTAAACAAAGGGACACTTCTCCAGCAGGACATTTTGAGGGCTCAGGAATAGGAGGCAAAGGGCCAAACCAATCCCAGGGACAAGGTTAATCTTTTAATGTCCAGTCTTTCTAGGCATTTATTCCATTAGGTTGTACCAGTTGTGCATGGCATAGATATACATGTCTGTATCTCCATCCTCTCATGCAGGCTGATTCAGTGATTTATAATGAACCCCCAAAAGAAAATTACATAAATACGGCAAACCAACATAATAGCTTCCTGATTTGGGGAATAAATTATCATTTAATCCCCTTCTTCTTTTTCTTTTTATGCAGCAGTTTCAAGTTTTCAATTAATAAATTTCAATTATAACAAACTACAATTTTATTAGTAAAATCTTGAAACCCCTGCCGAAAATTACATTGGCAATCAATATTTAAGGGAACTATTGCAATATAAATAATACCAAATGATGATTGTAATTCATTTAGACATTGATTTCTTATTGGAGTATCAAGCAAAGATATCCATTATCTTTACTGCTTCTCCCATTTGCATTAGAACTATTATTTGTGGTAATTAGAAGATAATGCATTTTAAGTATATTCAAATCAGAAAACATAATAAAATCTTTTATGCTGATGTCATTAGCACTCATATTCCCTAATTCAGTAATACACAAACTTAGTATTAAAAACAAAATTCCCTCAAGTAAAGTTGAAGATCTATTTGGCTTTATTGACTCATGAATTGGAGAGACATCCCATCTAATCACAGAAAGAGGACTCTGAAAAGTACAGAATGGAAAGTTTTTATGGGAAAATGGGTGGGTCAGGGGAGTTGTCAGCAAAAGCAAAGAAAGTATTATTTTTAGACTAGGATATCTCTTTTGGGGAGTTGGGGGAGGGTGATTAAGACTACATTTTAGAGAAATTTCATCTTAACTGTAATCAGGTAGGTATTAAGTCCAGGTTTGGAATCATGGGCTTTACTAAAAGTGACACCACTGTGGGCCCATGGTTTTCTTCTTACCAGCAGTTATTTTGGAATTTGATCTAATCGATCAATCATGAAGCATATTTCTCACCTGTGAGCATTTTCCTATTATTTGCATTTTATTTTGTACATTTAAATCTGTGAAAGGAAACTTGAAGTGAGAAATAACCAGACGACAAGATAAAAAACTGTATCAAAGATAAGGGGATATTAGGATATTTAACAGCGGAGATGCAGATTAATTAATTTCAATGAAAGCAAATGATAAAACATATCAAAACGGTCGGTTACTAGTTAACTAGTAAATGAAAAGTACATCAAAATGGTATTATGTTACGTCTTTGGTATTTAACAGGGACAATGCAGATTTCTGGGGCACTCCAGGGACCCTAAGGCCCATGACCCACTGTGGGTTTTTGGCTTCACGCAGGAAATAATTTAATTTCAATCCAGTATAGAGTTTAAAGTGAAAGAGTTCATGAGTGAAGCAGAGGGACAGACAGTGACTACTCCACAGAACAGACCCCCCCACCCCCTCAGTGGGATTTACTTCTTTTATTGAGGCTCATTTAATCAAATGGAGGGGCTTTCAACAAGGGGGAGAAGTCTTCAGGGTTTTTCCAGGAAAGGGGTGAAGACTTGTCAGAACAGCCCCGTCAGTCCTTTTGTGTTCTTACATGGGCTTTCCATTCCAGGATGGGTGGTTTAGTTGCTAACATATTACAATAGCTTATAAAGAGGCCAGGGGTTACCACAAGGTGAAAAGGGTGAAATTAGTCTTCATGTTGGATCACGCTAGTCTAAACCATGAATCACCAGGGGATGATCTGTCTATCTCCTTGATAGTCCTTGTAGTCCTTACTGGTTACAGCTGTTGTGCCATATACTATCTCTCAAAAACTCTGTATCAATGATAAGGGGATGGGCCCCTGGCTGGTGGTACAGTGGGTAAGGCGCCAGCCTGTGAACCCAAATATCACTGGTTCAATTCCCACCCAGGGCACATAACCAGGTTGCAAGCGAGGTCTCCAGCCAGGTCCTTAGCTGGAGGCAGGTGAAAGGCAGCCATACACTGAAGTCTCTCTCCCTCTCTGCCTCCCTCCCTTCTCTCTCTAAAAAATAATTAAAAAAAAAGTTTTAAAAAATGATAAGGGGATGCTCTTAGGATATTTAACAAAACCAATTCTAGGTGTTTTTTTCCCCAAATGTACTAATCTACTCTATTTAGACAAGTATAATGTCTTATTGTCTTATCTGGCTATGCTATCCATTGCAATTCATGGACAAATAGCAGTGTGTGATTTTTCTAAATAAGAACTGTCAAGTCATGCCCTAGATGTGTAGCTCAATTAGTTAGAGAGTCGTCCCCATGTGTCAAGGTTGCAGGTTTGATCCCTAGTCAGGACACATAAAGGAATCAATCAATAAGAACATAAATAAATGGAACAGTAATTTGATGTTTCTTCTCCCTCTCTCTCGCCCCATCCTTTCTCTATAATCAATTAAAATTTTTTAGAATTGTCAAGTCATTGTTTGTCTTCAAAGAGAAAGAGTTTCTCAATAAATGAAAAGAAATGCTTGATAGACATTATTTGCTGCTCTGGATGATACACGTAAAAGGACAGCCAATTGTGAACAGCTGTAAAGGTTAGGGAACTAAGTGGCAAATCAATAAAACGCAAGAAGTGTAGTTAGAGACATCAGACATTTGGAACGGAAATGCTTCCCGAGAATCTGGAACTAGAAGCATGAAAAGGCTTGTCCTTCGAATGTTTTTCTGAACTAGCAGCTGAAACTAATTTGCATGTTAATTCTATCCAGGTCCTGAGCTGATTCAATCTATTTTTATAATTTAATTTGTAAATATCCTACACCTCGCCCATCGTTTTAAGAGCAGCGTTCCCCCGCCACAGTGGCAGCAGTATGGACTCGGCATCAGCAGGTATTTAAATGAATTACCACTAAAGCATGAGTTTCTGTTGGCTGAACAATCTGGAGAAACAAATTCCATGATCTACATATTACAACATTAAAACACGATTTTAATTTTAAACGACAAAAATGGGTATCTCATCAATGAAAGAATCGGTTGGTAAAAGTTTCCTCTGGAAGAAGGAAATGTATCCTTGGCGTGGAAATGTATGGAATGTGTTACTTCTCATTAATCACATACATTCTGGCTCTGCTTAAAAGTGCCAAGACATGTTCTCTCTCAAAACATAGATATCCTGCCTTCTGCTGCAGTGAAAGGAACCGTAATCTAGCATTTGTCGGAGCAATTTCACAATCCTCATTATGTGACACTTACTGCTGTTGCTTTTTATTTGCATTAATTATGCTTCTGTATGTGGAGGGTAGTATTCTTGGTGGAATGAAAAGGAATCAACTGACGGGTCTTTGTCTTCTGATAGGTGATTTTAACGTTACTCTGGTCAGTAATTTTAACATTAACAAGTCAGGAAAGGATTATCTAAGCCTTACATTACCATTAAAACCTCATCAATTTGGTCATATCCTTCAGAATTTATCATTATTTGAATGAAATGCATTAATGTGTACTTTTGATGAATCATTTTTTCTCCACAGAGCTGAGTGTATACATACTTAAGGGGACAGTAAGTTTACAAGCCACAAATTTACGTAAGTGATATACTAGAAAACAGTTCATTTATAAGAATTTTCTAAATGAGAACTTGTCATTTTTTTTTTTATCTCTGAAAAGGGTCAGGTTTTCTGATATTAAAATAACTACCCCTAATCTTATAACTTCTTAGATGGATCTTATTTCAATCTTTGAGTTTTGTTTTGTTTTTTTAACATGAGAAACCTTTTAAACTTTGTAGTTTTCTATTTGTTCCTATTAGAGAACCAGTCCAACCTGATACAAGAACGCTGCACAGCATTTCATCTGGGAGTGTATCTAAAGGGGAGGACTGAAGAAGCCAAGAGGGTGAGACAGAAAGATCAATATCAGAGCAAATTACAAATGGGACTTGGTTCTTATGGGACCCTCTAAGAAGAGCTGCTTGTCTAAAGTACAGGAGACAAGAGTTATCTAGCACCTCCCATCCCTGACATTTGCTGTTTCCCCAGAGTGTTCATCCCCTCGTACGTCTGTGAAGCACATGAATGCAGCCTGAATAAAATACCCCATAGCTTCCGTGAAGGTGACGTTTGTGGTGAAGACATGTGGTGCTCACACGGGTTATCACACGATCGTCACACAGGGAGGTGAAACGAATAGAGACCTATCCGTGGTTCCGTAGCTAAAATTCGAGATTCGATCCGGGAAATACAAGGAGGAAAGTGTTCCCGTTCCAGTCCAACCATTGCACTTATCAGAATCCCCGTGCTCTCCGGCTGCCTGGACTTCCGGTGTTTGCCAGACCACCTGCAAAAGGCGATGACTAAGTGGACAGTTGCAACGCGAGTTGACAGTAGATGCAAGAGGAAGAATAGGTGGGAAGAGTACGAGTAAAGAGACTGAAATTGGAATTCAGTTTCAGCCATATTGATTCTTAGGGCCTACTGGGCGGCCAAGTAATGATCTTCAGCAGATAGTAGGTAGGTAGACAGACAGACAGGGGAGCCGACAGCGTTCATAAGGTAATTAAGTCATGCAAGGC
>PVIW01003247.1:0-154130 GCA_004026585.1 Noctilio leporinus | reverse complement strand
GGAAACATCAGTGTATGGTTGCCTTTCACCTGCCTCCAGCCTATGGACCTGGCTGGAGACCTGGCTTGCAACCTGGTTGTGTGCCCTGGCGGGGGAATCGAACCAGTGATCTTTGGATTCGCAGGCCAGCACCTTATCCACTGTGCTACCAGCCAGGGCTGTCCTGTAACTTTTAAACCAGTTTCCAATTCTGTAAAATCAAAGAACCAAAATTCTGAGAGGATATTTTTAAATGATCATGTTATATAATTTTGAAAAGCATGTTCAAATTCAGATTGAGTCCAGACGAGTCAGGGGAAGAAACTCACATGGTCGATATGTAGTAATCCATCTTTTTCCTGTAGCAAGAGCAACGTGTCAATACGGTCCTGGACACGTTCATTCATTTCTCCTACCTCTCCTTTTTGCCTCCCCAGTCCTGCCCATTAGTTATTCCACAGTGTTCACTGAGCATCTACTATGTGCCAAGACAGTGTTCTAGTCACTAAAGGAATAACACAAAATAATGCAAGTTTTCTGCCACCATCATGATTCTAGACTTCTGGTTATGTTGCTTCAGTTCTGCGCCAGGGTGGATCAAAGCAGCAGGGCTACTGAGAGCCACCAAGTGTAAGCTGTTTACAAGGATTAGACCTCACGCAGTGGTGGGCGCTCAAGGGGCTGACCGAGTGCAGTTTGGCTGAAGTCAGCAGGGCTGGCATTTGGAAGGGGAAGGTGGATGTCAGTGGGGGCTGCACAGGGAGGGACCGGAATCAACTTGGAACCCACATCCTTCCCTCGCTGCTTTCAATTTCCATACCCAGGACGACTGCAAATGGAATAGAACTTCATTGAAACTGAGACACAGGAAAGCAGGTGTTCCAGATAAGGAAACAATCCAGATAGATTGAGGTAGCTCCAGCCATTAAACACATAAGAATTAATCTTTGTTTAATGAGGGTGTCGTTATTTTAGCAGTCAATTCTGTACTACAGCCATTGATGCCTCCAAGAGATCATCCAGTCATTTTCCCTTACCAATCAATGGTGATAAAGTATTTCTGAAATACAGTCAAAGTGGGTGAAATTATTCAATTGAAAATTATTTCTATACGGTTGCTTAGAATCTGATTGAAAAAAAAATGAATAGCAAATAAGCAATACCTGAGCTGGCCAAGTAGTCTTAGCATGTTAAGAAATGGCACATTTGCTGATCTCTTCTTTTCTGTAAGATATGAACAACGAAAATGGATATTTAAAAACAAGAGCTATGCTCATCTAATTAAATATATAATTTTTATGTTCAGTCACATCTTGCTGACGTGCCAGTTCACCCTGTGGGTGTAGGGCAGCAGCCACACATATATACATAAATACACACATATATACATATACATACTACATACATTCATTGCATCTACATGTATTATTGTACATGCATATATTACATACATACATATTGAAGGAGATAAAAGAGACACTGAAGAACAATGCATGATCCTGGATTGTATCAATTTGTGAAAAAAGACAAAATTGTACAATTGGCAAAACTTGAGGTATCTGGATGAAGGGAATGTAGATTTTCTGAAAAGTGAAAAATTTTAAAATGTTCTTTTTTAATTTAAGAAATTTTATTTTACACAGAATAAAATAATTGTAATACATTGAACATTGTAATTTGGAATAGACCAATTTTACTATGTAATTACATGTTCTAATTATACAACTAATTCCTATAACCATACTTATATAATTAAATGATCTAATTACAGAGAGTAATTGCATAATTATTGTAATGACATAATTATAGTAACTACTCAATTGGAAAACACTCAATGCTCAAGTAAAACAACCAAATTAATTGCTTTAATAAAATGTCTCCAAATATCCATTTTAAATTTTAAATAAATTTTTTACAGTTTACATATAGCAAACTTTTAAACTATAATATGTACATATAAATTTTAAGTGCACTTGTTATTTTACTTTTATTCACCGTTTAAAAATTATAGACCTATTCAAGAAAAATATTGTACATTATTATTATTACCTGTTTAAAGTGCTTCTCAAAAATTTACTAACTGCCCAGTCTATTATTTTCTAACATTTATTTCTAAGTACTTAAATGGAAGGATAATAAACAATCTTCTTGATTTTTTTTTTCTTATTGACTCTTCACAAATAATTCTCTACATAATCAGAGATTCATAAATGTTTTCTACTCATCCCAGGGTGAACAGGAAATCCATAGTGTGTATGCAAAGTGGACCCAAACTCTCACATTAGAAAATTCATTATGTAAATCACCAAGATGAATGTTCTCAGGAAGATGCTGGTTATCACCTGACCATGGGACCATCCAATAATTTGGCGCTCATTTTTACTTCTGTTAATACATTAACTTGTTAAGTTTGTCAGTGCTGCCCTTTGCCTAGCACGTCCTGAAAAGTGTTTTCCAGAGTTCGCTTTAGGCCAGCAGGTACTAAGTATGTTCACAAGAATCCCAGCTCCTGTTGCTGCTCCTCTCCTTCTCCTTCCTCTTCTTCTTCATTTAACTTGTCTTTCAAGTTCTTACCTTTCTCCAACCCTTATTTTTCTCTAGTACTTGTTTTATTTTTAGGAAAATAAATATTTTTGTCATTTCACATTGATGTGAATTGAGAGCATGCTTTGTGTGAACGAGTCTTCTTTCTATGCTGTTTCTGATCCTGTTTCTCTATTTTAAGAGGTCGACATGGATAAGGATCATGAAGACTCTCATCATCTGTGCTGCAACCCAGATGTCCCTCCAGGGCTCTAGGAAATCACCGTATGATGTCATTGTAGCCTGCCTGGTTCTGCTGAGTTTTACATCACGTTTAAGAGGGGTCACTTGAGAATTCAAATTGATCTAAGAAGGTAAGTTTTTTTCTAAATTGTGAGCCTCAGGTAACCTGTCTAAATGAAAAACGCAGATTTAGATTGTTGACTTAGAATGCACTTATTTAGATAAGATGACTTTATAATACAAAGGTTGCCTAATGAAGCCCATCTACGTGTATTTGCCAAAGTTATGCAGTAAAAGAAATTGCGCTGAAGTTTCCAAAATCCTCTTTTCCATACAAAGACAAACACTTTCATCATCATGATCCTCAGACAAAAAAGAAATTACCATGCAAGGTGAAAAACGACATAAGAGGGATTACAAATGTGCTCTTTTTTTAAAAAAATTCAATTTTATTGTTGTTGTATTACACTCATCCCCTCAAATGTGCTCTTCACCCCACTAAAATACTAAGTGATGAATAGACCTCAAACCATGATACCCAATACTACACACACACACACACACACACACACACATATTCACTGAACACAGTCTCTTGTATTAATGCTATTATACTGGTTTTTATAGTATTAGCCCCAAAGAAGACATTCCAGTTGACATTTTTCTTCCAACGCCATATAATTGTTTAGCATTTAGAAAAAAGAAGAGATAAAACCTGCCAACTTGCATCTCGACAATACATTTTAAAACAAAATAAGCAATCATGTCAATGAGACTTTTAATAACTTCTCATGATACAACAGAGCTTTTTAAATAATCATGAAGCAAGCACTTCATTTACATTTAACCAGGCATGGATTGTATACTAATTACACCATCACAGTGAGGGATACAGCATGTGTTAAAAATACAGAGACAGTTAGTTCTTAATTGGACTTCTTACACAGCTTTAAAAAGGGAAATCAAGATTGCATTTCCATTTGAAATGGTTTTGTCAGGATGCGCAGTCTAGTAGATTGACGAGATAAGACTTCAGATCAGGGTTTGACAAACTACCACTAGGTGCACCTATTCTGTTTTCGTGAGTGTTTCTCTGGACCACATCCACACCTATGCCTTTCCATCCATGGCTGCTTCTGCACTATGAGAGCAGATTGAGTGGCTGCAACAGAGACTGGATACTTTAAAGCCTGAAGGAATGACCACACAGTCAGTCCTTGAGAGAAGCTTGCCGACTCCTGACTTAGATGGGTTCAGACCCCATTCCATGGTATCTTGTATGTCCTTGGATAGTTTCTTAATACCTTCCACTGTTCTCATTTTTCTAATCAACAAAACAGGAATTAAATGACCTAGTACTTATGAAGTTCTTGGTGTATAGGAGGCATTCAAACTAGTCTTAAGGTATTATTTTGCATATACATTCCCTATGGTTTCCTTTTAGTTTTCCTCCTTCAGTGGCAATATTCAAATTTCCCTATTAAAATCACTAAATATTATGTAACTGTGCCACTCACTTAGTCCATGAATACATTTATTTATTATTTTCAGAGAGAAAGGGAGAGAGGCAGAGAGGGAGAGAAACATCAATGTATGGTTGCTTTTCACCTGCCTCCAGCTACGGACCTGGCTGGAGACCTGGCTTGCAACCTAGTTATGTTGCGCTGGCTGGGAATCGAACCAGCGACCTTTGGGTTCACAGGCCAGCACCTTATCCACTGTGCCACCAGCCAGGGCTTGAATACATTTTTAACATTAGCTGTAACAGATGATGAGTTAAGAGTCTAAAGATACACCCAGGAAATGTGGTTCCTGTCTTAAGGGCACTATATTGCTTCACAGAAAATAATTTAAATAAGCAGCTACCTCACAGCCTGTGAACTGCAAGGACTGAAAGCAGACAGATGCAGTAGGAACAGCAAATAGCGTAGCCCTGTACTAGCCGGCCAGGACTGCTCCGACAAAGTACCACAGACCAGGGGGCTTCAGTGATGGAAGTTTACTTTCTTACTGCTCTGGAGGCTACAAGCCGGAGACCAGGGCCTCATCAGGGCTGGGTCTGCCTGGCAGCTGTGAGAGAAAATGTATTCCAGACCCACCTTCATGGCTTCCAGATGGAGGGCTGCCTTCCGTCCTTCTGTCTGTGCCCGCATTTCCTCTCCACGTAAGGACACCAGTCATACCGCCCTGGGTACTACCCCAATGACATTATTTGAACGTGAATAAGAAAAACCCTATAGGCAGAGCTAAAGAGCCCCTGTCTTCAAATATGATCATAATCTGAGGTACAAGGAGGGACTAAAATGCCAACACATGAATTTTTGACTGATAGTGTTTTCAGCTTTTCTATATTCTTATTGATTTGGTGGCTGTTTGCTCCATCAATTTTAGAGAGGTGACTACTGAAATCTTCAATTATTATTGTGGACCGGTCCATTTCCCTTTTCAGTTCTATTGGTTTTTGCCTCACAGTGCTTTGCAAATAAAACTCAAAGCCAAGTCTTAATATTCCAGAGTTCTTTAATGAACATAGTGCCTACTACACTTAGAAAAGCAACTACTCAGATATAAGGCATTTGTTTGATAAGCACTGGCAATTCCTAAGCTGCAAAGTGAAACTCCAAATTCTGTTTTCCAATTGGCATATAATATAAAACATTTAAAACATGACACTTTAGTGAAATGAATTTGAGTTTAGCAGAGAATCTAATACATTCACTCTTTGCATTGTCCTACTAGTCCTCTGATTTTTAACCTTTTTAACCTCTAACCTGCACATCAAGACACTGATATTTTAAAATGAAAATTTTAATAGTTAATTCAGTTACACTGTTTTTTTTACAGAAATATTTATATCATTTACGTACTAAAGATCCCCCAGCTAAGTTTAAACCCTCCATTTGACTTGATGAAATAAATACCCAAGACCTAGTGTCACATGAACTGAAGATTTTCTCTCTTGCCCTGGCTGGTGGAGCAGTGGATAGGTGCTAGCCTGCTAGCCTGTGACCCCAAAGGTCGCTGGTTCGATTCCCAGCCAGGGCACATAACCAGGTTGCAAGCCAGGTCTCCAGCCAGGTCTGTGGCTGGAGGCATGTGAAAGGCAACCACCATACATTGATGTTTCTCTCCCTCTCTGCCTCTCTCCCTTCCTCTCTCTTTGGAAATAATAAATAAAATCTTAAAAAAAAAAAAAAAGAAAAGATTCCCTCTCTCATTCCTTGAAAGCTTCAGTTACAACTTAATGAATTTTATAAAAATAGGGCATACCTTGTAAAATATCACATTACTGAACTTCTTTGGATTCTGTTTCCTTGTGGTTTCCTAAGGTCATTTAGTCCTTAAAATATTTTTGACCACTTTCTTTTCCTCTACGATGAGTCCTTATCAATTTTATGATTTTTGAACAAATTAAACATTGGGGGATGTTTTTAAAGTGCCATGTATTGAACTAGTCAAATAATCTATTTGTACCTTAGTTTCAGGACATGACCATACACTGTTATTCACATTCATGTGAACATCCCTCGGGCACATAAATATCCTCTCCCCTGGCATCTTAAAATATTTTGGCTTTTATCACGTCACAGCTTATTTTATTTACTCTCAGGCTATAAAAATGTATGAAAATTATAGCTTTCTAAATTTAAGTTGACACAGAAATGATTTTACAAATGTTTTGTGAATTTCCTTATTCCATTATAGATTTACAAAGAGTATAATTTAAAGAATACCAGATGGCTAAAATTTATATAGCTATCATATTATATGATTTTATTGTATTTAAAGTCATTAAAACATAAACCATTTCAACAGTAGGATTAGTTACTACACATCTACATTATGCTAGTGTTTTAGAAAAAAGCCATACTTCAATTTTCAATCAAAGATTTGGACAGATGTCAAAGATTTCAATCTATGAATGTAAATAGTTTGCTCTATTCCAATCTGTTGCAAAGCCAGAAACATGGCAGATGGAAATATTAATAATAATCCATTGAAAATACTGAGGTTTCCCATATTTTATTCCAGTGATGATAGAAATTTATAATGGAGAGTAGGGATAGGTAAACATACATATATGAAAGAAAACATTCTTGTGAAACTGGTAATTACTTTTCTCATGGAGACAAGGCAAGGTTTCTGTGTTTTTAAACTTACCTGGCTTTTTATTTTATTTTATTAGTTTTAAAAAATTTTATTCATTATTTTTAGAGAGAAGGGCAGGGAGGGAGGAAGAAAGGGAAAGAAGCATCAATGTACGATTGCCTTTCACTTGCCTCCAGCTAAGGACCTGGCTGAAGACCTGGCTTGCAACCTGGTTATGTGCCCTGGCTGGGAATCCAACCAGAGACTTTTGGGTTAGCAGGCTGGCATCTTATTCACTATGCCACCAGCCAGGGCCATTTTGGCTTTTCAGAAGATCAATGCTATAATTATGTGGTATTAAAATGTCATATAATTCAGCCAATAATTAAAGAGAAAATCAATTGAACAATAACAAGAGCTTTTTAGTTACTTAAAAAAAATAGGATGTACAGTATTTTGTTACGTCTTTTCAGGGCATTTACTTAATGTGTTTATGTCATATTTGAAACAAATGCATAAGATTAAAAAGGAACTTACTAAACTGGTAGCCATATCTTTAAACTGAGGGCCATACCTCAGTTGGGATGTCTCCTTTCGACCAGTTTTCGCTGACACAGAGACATTCTTGGAACCAGATAGCGAGTTCTGCAAATGACCAATTTATGCTTAGGCACCTTTCTTTGTAGTCAGCCAGCAAGGATATGGTTGTTTATCATAGTTAACTTGCATTTAAAACAAAAATAACCAAGATTATTCTTAGTATATCCATGGAGAATGAAAATAATCGATCCTGGCTTATTTGAAATTCCTAATAGCATGTGCCAGAAGTCAGAAAGTGGAGAACAGAGGTTTCTGGGTTGTGAACAGGAGCTCACATCGAGCAGCTATTGTGTTCAGAAGCATGTATGATTTATATGATATTGTGAGCACCCTCATGCAACGCTATCATTTCTTTTGTTCTGAATAAAGGAGAAAACCAACGTGTGAAGAAGTCAAATAAATGATCTGCTATCAAAGGGACAGAAATTTGCACAACTGGAAGGTAAATCTCTTTCTAATCGCAGCATTGTCTCATTGAAGTAAAGCAAATATATTGTGAAACAATTTCTAGGGAAAGGACCACCTTTACCATGAACATATGTTTGAATGACACCAGAGTTGGTTAAACAGGGGTTCCTCTTCCCAAACACTGCATTTTCCTTTGACTCCTAATAACCAGAGAAGCTCACCCTCTTCCCTTGGAGATTTCATGTGGAGCTATTCATTGATGCATCATTAGTGCTGAGAAGTTGATGTGCTTCCCACCTGAGATATATGTATTATTGCTGAAAAAAGAGAGGCCTGCCAGCAAAGGATTTGGTTGAAAAACATGTTTTGGTGTTTCTATTTTAAATGCTTAATATGTGTTCTTGGGTATCAATCTCTAGATTGTTTTTAGTTAAAAAAATTGGTCTACATTTCAAATAGAAATCATCTATATATAACACTTGAATGTATTTTAGTTAAAAGGGACTGTCATTTTATAATTATTAAATCAGTATAATTTGCATATCTTTAAAAATGTAATGCCGAGAATATTACGGTGACATTGATACTCACTGCTCACATAATGCTGAAGACAGGGCATACTGGAACAAAGCTTCTGTACACAAATTTAGTACCACTGAACAATAATTCAAGCATGCCCATGTCCAGTGATATATAATCTCACATGTGACAATAAATACAAAGCAACTAAGAATCTACACACATTACATTGATGTTTTAGTTCAGGCTGCTATGACAGATGACCATAGACCAAGGTGACTTCAACAACAAACTTATTTCTCAGAGTTCTAGAGGCTGGAAATCTAAGATCGAGGTGCCAGCAAATATGGTGTCTGGTGAGGGCCCTCCTTCTAGTTTGCAGACATGCACCTGCTGACTACGTCCTTACATGATGTCCCTGTCACGTGATGGCTCACTGGTCTCTAACCCTTAAAGAATGACACCAATCCCATCATGGAGGGACAGCCCTAAAGATTTCATCTAAATTTAATAACCTTCCAAAGTCCTTTTCCCTCCAAATACAATCATATCAGAGATCAGGGCTTCAACACATAAATTTGGAGGGACAAAACATTCATTATGTAACAGCTGGCTATCACCATGCTATCTAAATAATCTCTGCTATTAGAGATTTAGGGACTATTTTTAATTTCTAGCCAAGTACATCATATATACAAACTTGAGGAGATGCCATGCAGCCAATAAATGCAATAATTAAAAAGGCTTTGAAATACCATCAGTAAAAAACTGAAGAAAATCAAATTTTATGAACTCTGGCTAAGACCGCATATAAAGTATGTGTGGATATGGGCCGTAATTTAAGGTGGAAAAAAATAATAATAAACTTCTGCTTTATTTAAGGAGATAAAATCACGGGTAATATTTTCCTTAAGAATTGCATTTATTATTTTTAAACCATTGATTTCTAAACTTTACCAAGCAGACGGATCACCTGGGGATCTTGTTAAAATGTAAATTCCGATTCAGCAGGTGAGGGTGGAATATGAGATTCTGTATGCGACAAGCTCCCAGGTGACTGTCTCTGTCCTGGTGGTCTGGGGACAACACTGTCCCCAGCCAGGGTCTCTCTCACTCAATCAGGTAGAAGCTGGAAGGGAACAGGGAAGACTTAATTTCTTACCCATCAAAGGCCCAGCTTTCCACTTGCAGGAAAATTGTTCTTCTGGCCACAATCTTGGGAAAAGCAGTAGGGAAGGAAGTCATCTTCCTAATGATGACTAAGAGGCATGTTCTGTCAAGAATGTTGCCATCTGCCCTGCCCTGTATCCCTGAGGTCTGTCAAAGTTTTTGTCTCTGTTGGGTGCTCCGCAGGAGCTGTGCAAACAGTGCAAAAAGACGAGCAGTTCCTTTTCTTCGCCTATCAGGCTAGTCCGGGCGCTGTACCAACTCCTCATCCAGGCTGGGGCGGCTTCCTCCCGGCTGGGGTCACTAACAGACTCCATTTTCTCTTTTAGTTCAGGACAACAGGCATGGTAGTCTTACCTCCCTTTCCTGATCTTTGCTTTTACTGTAAACCTTGCAAAAGGACCTGGCCCTGGATCGTGCTTTTAATTGATACACTGTTTCCAAAAAGGTAGAAGAGACCCGCTTTGTTCTATAATGCTATCGGGTGGCAGGGACCCTGCCATTTGTGTTCTGCTGTCTTCCCAGCTCAAAACGTAGTTCTGTCACCTAGTTTTAGGATTCGATAAATATTTTTGAAATGAACGGGTGAATATTTATTATGTCTTTAATTTTTGAATATTTTGCTTATGATAGATATTGTACTAATTCTGGTCTTTAAAAATATGACATTAATTGTTATTTATCTTGATTTGTGAGGTGGTTTGTTTGTTTGTTTTGGTGTATCCTTAAACGCTGCACCTGAGCGAAAGGCACCACCCCCTTCACTTCCACTTCCCCCACATGTGCCAAAAGACAGCATCTGCCCTTGAAATAGTGACTTCTTTTGAAAGATTTCTGCAGTGGTAAGTCGAAATAAAAATACTAGATGTTTAGTTTGTTAAGGTGTTTAATTCCAAGTGAGATTTTGATTGGTCAGTTTGAACATGAGACATTCATTGTGATAGCAGAACGAGACAAAAATGGAGGTGGGAATAATTAAATAAAGTCTTTCTACTTGTGAAGGTCAGATGATACTATGTCATTTGAATAAAGAAGGCGGCAGGTTCACAAAGACCTCTGCGCATGCGTGCTGTTCAGCCCCGGCGTTGTGCATATGAACTGTGAAGGGTGCGTTCACAGTTTGTTTTGTGGTGCTGATTTCTGCTGTGGTTTTCATGAAAAAGCCTTGGGTGGGGAGGGGCTGCTTAACCATATACGTGATGTCTGTCCGGAAAGGATCAAGCCGATAGAATTGAAACCGTACATGGCTTGATCCTTTCGGGACAGACCGTGGTACTGGACAAACCCTCAACTGCAAACTAACACTTACATCTGGGACGTTCCCTACCCCTCCAGCTCCCTTACTCCTCTCATAGGCTCTGATCCATAAACCAGTGGTCAGCAGACCACGCATGATGAAAAACTTAGACTCCCCAAACATTCAATAGCACTAAACGCATTTTTGTCTCCCAATACCTGCTTCCTACCCCCTCTAAGCTGGTTTTCTCTTCCAATGATCCGCTATGGCAGGCAGCTTATGTTCTCTGTAGGGAGGGGATGTGCAGAGGGCTGTTGAGGTTACAAATCCCAAACGCTGCTACGGTTAGGAAAGCTTTGTGATCTTCACGACTCCAATGATAACTTCAGTGGTTGCACAACCTTTCTAACTCTATGGATCTTAACAAAAACTCATTAGGCACCTGGATAGCACGTCCAAGCCCAGTGTACTGATATAAGGATGTGTCCAAGTTGTGCATACTTTTTCAGTGCTGGCGTGAACACTCACGGAACATTTCTTTTTATACTGTAAAAAGTCAAGGAAGTTGTTTTCCAACTCTCGGCTATACATTACTTAATATCGATTGACATGTTCCATGTTGAGCTTTCTAATGCTACATAGCCTACATGCATGCCTTATGAAGAAAATTATTTATGATTGCACATGGTGCCATTTAAATTTGGCCTATATTGCATATCCTGTATGTTGAGATTAAAAATATTAATTCAGAATCATGCTGAGGATAGATATCAAGTCATATTTGGATGTCATGGCATAGATTCTGTGCATGAAATTTCCTGATGACTTTTTTTATGTACAGTGCTACCACCCCAAAAGCCTGGAGGAGAGGGCTCAATAATTTAGAGGTAGCCTTTAGAGAAGCACACACACATACACATACACACACACACGCACGTGCTTCCTCCCTGTGCATAACTGATTTTCATTATCCATGGTAGTTATGTTCTATATAGTCATTGTGAAAAATGGAGCAATGGAATACTGAACCATTGCTCCTAGGGATAGTGTGAGCTTCTGTTCCCAAGACCTTCATCAACCCCTCAATGCATAGCTTGTTTACGGTGGGTTTCTGTTTTAAAGACACCTTATTTAATACATATTGTTGATTCATTAACATTAACTCATCATAGCCAACAGCACACTAACTTATGCCTGAAGCAAACTATCTAACACACATATCTTTTGCCATAAGGTATGCCTATCACAGCCTTCTTGAGCTTAGGAACACCAGAAAACACTTCAGCATCACACTTCAGGGTCATTTTATATAGTAAAAATGTCAACAAAAAAGCAAAACAATAAGAAAAGCATAGCACCTAATAAATGCTGAAGACCATACTTTTTTAGAGCTGACTTAGAGCTGAAATACGAAGACCACAGTGGTGAACACCTGGGTCAGGGGACTCAAGTCTTCTGCTCTGTGCATACCCATGAAGGACTACAAAAACACCATGACCAATGATTCTGGGGTTAAACTTTAGTGAGTAGGTACATTTGCAAATATACAATCTACAAGTAATGAGGATCGATGGTAAAGGGTGTGTCAAAACTAGGTTTATAGTTGTTTGCCTGGCAAGAAATACAATAATTAATTATATGAGAATAAACTCTGTTTCCTGTACTCACAACAGTAAACCTACTTTTGCCCCTAACCCTGTAGCTATTTACATATATACCTATTATTAACTGTCTACTGATATTGATTTATTCTACCTGGAGCTGTCACTGGTAGTCTTTAGAAGACCACTGCTCCCATGGAGTGTAGCAAAAAGGTGCCGAATCTCTGAAATCAGTGGAGGAAGATACAAATCGCAGAAACACAAATTGTGTAAGACGAACTGAAAGGAGACTTACAAATTATCTAGTTATTTTTTAAACAGGAAAAGAGTTGCCCAAGATGACCATGGCCAGCAGAGTGTGGACTAGAACACAGCACTTCCTCTCCGAGGCCAGTTGGCTTTTGGTTGCTGTCGTTTGCTTGTTTGTCTGAAGACTACCTGAGCTGCTAAAGCTGCATTCTTTTGAGCCAATGGGATGTTCGTGCCAACATCCTGTTGCTCAGCAACAGACATATTCCCTTGATGTCGTGGGGAGATGTATGGGTCATTTAAAAATCTGTACTAGCGCTCAAAGTGAGCTGTAAATACTCTGTTTATCTGGCAGCTTTAATTCTCGGAGCTGGCACCCATTAGCAAATGAAAAGCTTGCCAATGAAAGTGGTAGAAATGAGGTTTATTTGGGGCTTTTTAAGAGAACTCTATAACTAGCAAATCATTTGCAAATCCAGGGATTATATTTTGTGTACCCACCAATTTATCACTCACTGAAAAATTAAGTTTGATCATTATTTTACCTGGAGGAATAGTGTGAGCATTTTACAGCAAATGAACGTAAGTTTTCATGACTTCACCTTTGGTGTTCCTTGGCATCCCAAGGAGCCAGATTCTTTGTAACTTGTACCAGAGTACATGGAGTCACATAATTCCTTAAGAGTATACCTAACCACCCTAGCTGGTGGTGCAGTGGGTAAGGCGCCGGCCTGCGAACCCAAAGGTCGCTGGTTCGATTCCCCAGCCAGGGCACATAACCAGGTTGCATGCCAGGTCTCCAGCCAGGTCCATAGCTGGAGGCAGGTGAAAGGCAACCATACATGGAAAAAAAAAAAAAAAAAGAGTATACATAATCAAGGTTAATTGACCATATGTAGTAGGAACAAATAATAAATTATAAATCACCCCATCAATTTGGACCAACGGACCTCTGGAGACGTCTCTGGAATAAAACACTAAACCATTTCTTTTTCCTATCTTTCCTTCAATCATTTTAGCATTCAATATTTCATGACCTTTTACTAACATGGGAGGCATAGTGAAGCAGACCTCACTATTCCACAAGAACATCTGGCCACAACTAATGGCTGCAGCACAGGGTGCTGCATCCGCCAGCCTTCAAAGGAAGTGACAGTGGGAGACACATTCCTGGCCCGGTGCTGTTCCCACATCTCCCAGTCGTGATGCCAGCAGCGCAGGTGAGGACAATGTGGAACCACTTCTGGTTTCCCTGCTTCCCTGAGGATAAAATGCTTGTGTCTCTTAAAATAGCCACATCTCCAAACTCTGTACATCAACAGGCAACTGAGAATTTTCATTCCCCCAAACACCGTAACTCAATCAACCATTCTTCAATTGTAAAATTCAAAGCATGTCGCCTTCCAGCCTTCCCTGCACTACCAAGAAATGATCACCTCCCCTTCTTAAAACATTCCTCTGCTTTATTTATTCACATGGCTTCTTCCTGAACATACCATACAGTAAAAGCCATGAACATGGAACAAGAAAAGGTTGCAGGAGTCTCCTCTGCCTGCCTTCTGTCTGTAGGGGTTGTCATGTTCCTAACCATTTGGGAGTTAAAGCTGACATTTTTCTAAGTCCTAAAATCAGCTCCAGCTTCCACTTCTCACAATCAATCCCAGACTACGACTCAGCCTAAACACCTTAGATCAGTTTTTAGCACTTGATGTTTTAATAGCAGTGGAGTAGTTTTATCCCAGTGTATATGAAAGAGAATGAGCACACTTCCCATTGATTCCTGTCTTTCCGTGATCAAAAGGTAACCCTGGTAACCACAGCTCCTTGTGATATTGCTGTCATGCCTGCTTCTCTCTTCCTAATAACAAATAACCTTCATTAGATTTACGTAGTGAAATTTGGCAATTATATCTTTAATACATACAATAGAGATGGTAATAGTAATTTGCATTCCAATTTAGAAGGAAAATAACAAAGTAACTCATGCCAACTGAAGCTGCTCATGATTTCACAAAAGTTTTGTGAAATCGTTATTCATGTGGAAGCTGTCTTCTAAAACTCTTTAAAATTTTTTCCTATTTATTGATTTCAATAGAGAAAGGAATGAAGAGAGAGAGTAAGAGAGCGGGCGAGAGCGAGAGAATTGTTGTTCCACTTAGGCATTTATTGGTTGATTCTTGCACAAGCCCTGACTGGGGACCCAGCCTGCAATCTTGATGTGTTGGAAATGTCACTTGACCCAGCTGAGCTCTATGGTCTGGGCTGACTTCTAAAACTTGTAGTGATAACGATGACAGGTTCTCTTCTCACCATATTTTTAAATGACCGAAATGTCAAAAAATTCTGTTTAGGTAATGCTTCTAGAAATGTAAGGCGTAATATTTTTTAGTTTTTCAATCATATACAGAGACTGGAAGTAATCCATTCTTCACTAGGAAGTCTGTAGTGTGAACAAACAGATGAATGTCTTATGTTTGTGTTTTATGCAAAGGCCTAAAGAGAAAAATATCAACAAACTAAACAAAGCAATGGTATTGCAAAGGTTTTTTATTGAGTGTCAGAGGAACTTATGGTCTCTTATTAGTTGTTCTGGGTGTGTGCTGCCAATAGCTCTCCCCAGAAAAACAGAAAAACCTGTTGAGTTGGCCAAGCTAAGTTGATTAGTCTTGCTTCAGTGAGGGAGCATACCACCTCAGCAGTCTGAGAGGCTTCTAGAAAGGAGACAGTACGACAGAGTATTTTCAGGGTTATAGGCTCAAGCTAGGCGATTTCAAAGTGAGTCTTGCAAGGCAGAGAACTGGTTGGCATTGGGCATAGTTAGTCACATACATCTTTGCATTTTAGGTTCAAAAAATGGGTACTGTGGGGTAAACTGTTAGTCTTGAAAAGTAAATTATCTCAGTTGGTTGATAGCCTTATCTTTCAAGAATATACAGGGGTTGGCAAAAGTAGGTTTACAGTTGTTTGTATGGAAAATACTACAGTAATTAAGAAATAAGGATATAAAAATAAAGTCTGCATTTTGCGTAGTCACAACTGTGAACCTACTTTTGCTCCATGCTGTATATTTTCTGAAGAAAGTATTTAGGTTGTTTTGTCAAGTCCTGTATTGTTTACCACAAAGTCAGAAAAGTAAGTGCTGTCCTAGAATTGGTTAGCTCAGGAACAGAAAAGTCTACTGGTTCTCAGAACTGCTTAGTGTGAGAGAAAAACGTTAGTTCCATCCCTGACTGGTGTGGCTCAGTTCGTTGGGTGGCATCCTGTGAAGCAAAAGGTCACCGGTTCGATTCCCAGTCAGTGCATGCCTGGGTTGTGGGCCAGTTCTCAGTTGGGGGCATGCAAAAGGCAACTGATCCATGTTTCTCTCCCTCTCTTTCTCCCTTCCTTCCCCTCTAAAAATAAAACCTTTTAAAAAGGTTAGTTCCAATTGTCAATTCTGCCTGTAAACCTTATTGGCCAGTATAATTCTCCCATTATACAGATTGGAAAACAGCAACAATAGCAACCTGACGCCACACAACACCTATGTCAGTGCCATCGTTCCTAATTTCCAGTGAAATGTTCTTTTTTTCCTTTTAAATTGAACTTAATGGGGTGGCATGGGTTAACCAAATTATGTTTCAGGTGCACAATTCCACAACACATCATCTGTACACTGTACTGTGTGTTCACTGTCCCAGGTCAGGTCTCCTTCCATTGCAATGTTCTTTCCAACACTTTTGCACAGAAGAATTGAGGTTTTCTTTTTTCCAATTAAAAAAATATATGTTTATTCATTATCTTTAGAGAGAGGGGCAGGGAGGGAGGAACATCAATACATGGTTGTCTTTCACTTGCCTCCAACTAAGGACCTGGTTTGCGACCTGGGTTTTGTGCCCTGACTGGGAATGGAAACCAGTGACCCTTTGGGTTCTCAGGCCAGTGCCAATCTACTGAGCCACACCAGCCAGGGCCACCTTTTTTTCCAATTTTAACTAATAACCTATTCTGATTGTAAATAAGAAATGGGTGGCAATGAAAATTTAGTCTAGAACATAAATATCTACTTGTTTATTAGCTGGGTATGGAATTTCTCATCCTGAATATTTGTCAGGAGAACTTAAGTAATTATTGTAAAGTATTTCAGAAAATTTAAAAAACACTCAAAATTTCAAAGGAGAAAATGAAGCTATAAAAGTGTGTGGACTTATCCATGCAAAGATACACATGTTTGAGGGGGCGCTATAATAGGGACGATACTGGTGTGGATGACAATGTGGCAGATGGGACTTTTCTAGGCTAGATCTTAAATCTAGAGTTGTAGGTTTCTCATGGGTCCCAGTAGGGATTAGAGGTTAACTGCTCCCTCAGGTAGACGCAACCCACCAAGTCCCCCCATTCCGGGTATAAAGTATGGCTAGAATTCATCACCATCAAACTCTGCAGAATATATGGGGTAATTCTACCTAAAACAATGACTCCCAACCCTCCACATTTGACACTGGTTGCAAAGTGTGTTGACCATAGGAAAAGCATACAGATGGAACTGGAACATATTGTTCAGAGCTCCTATGCTCTTTTAGGACCTGAATATGTGTTTAATTTCTCTGTTGCTGTGTGTGGTTTGAAGCCTCTGTAAGAGGTTTTCACCAGCTGGTATTTTACATTTTCACATAGGCTTGCCGGTATATCATTAGACATAACGTCTAGAGTTCTGGAGACTATAAATCTAGAATGTTTTCCAACTCCTGATCCCATTCAAGCGCCATTAAAAAGCCATGTGAAAGTGAACTCTCAGAAGGAAAACTTTTGGAAGGAAATGGTAATACACATTTGTTGGGCTTGTTGGGATCTAAAATGGGGGTAAAATTCTGATACACCTGAAGTTATTAATTGACCTTTATGAGGCAGTCAAATTCAAAGGTCTATATTTATCATTTGGATTTCCTTAATTTCTTTTTATTACAACTGGAAATTAATGATCAGAGAATACACCTTTAATGCTCAATATTGCTTATCATTTTATAGATAATCACCCAAGATATTATCATCACTCATCCATTCTGTATCAAAAATATTTCAATGATATTCTGTCTAGCATGTAAAATAAAACTTATGACACAGTTAAAACTGTGATCTCATCTCCTGGAGAGCAAATAATTGGCATCTTTCCATTTGCAGCTTTATGTAGAATTGGTTCTGTGGCTACAGAGAATGCAGATATGATTTGAGTGAGAAATGGTCGATATTACAGGACAAAGTGTTCAGACGTATCATTTTTTTCAGTCTCCCTTTTTATTTACAGTGACAGGACTGTTCATCAACCAGTGACAAAATGTTATCACTACCTTTCAATTTACACATGAAGTGAATAACAGCTCAGACAGGGAATATGGCCTCAAAAAACTGACGCTTGGCTCTTTGGGTGCGAGAACAGCATGTTCAATAATACTATTTGGGCAGGTGCTACAAGTATGCACTTGGTTATTTCATGGCTATTTAATTAGAACATAATCAAGAAATCTTTGGATTCTATTTTAAGATATTTTAACAGAAAAGTGCAAAATGATGGTTGACATTACAGAGCCTCTGGAAAAAAAGACTTGATTCAGAACTGCTACCAACTCTTTATTCTAGTTGGAAAATTATCTTCTCCATAATTGGTGGCAAGAAATTGGGAGAGATTAATACAATGATTCTAAGCAGTAAAAATTGTGCTTTTTATTCTAGGGATCAGATAAGTAAGTCTGCATGTTGAAACAACACATAAAATCTAAATAATAAGCATAAAAGATGGAGGAAAGGCATGTCATTTGACCTCTTCTGCTATTTGCAATGAAAAGCCCTGGACAAAAGTCATCAATGGCTTGCCAGATAACTCTGAAAAGTGGTGGAAACAAGGCAGGTTGGCTGGTGAACTCAGGTCTTGAGTCACAATCCAGTGATGAGTTGCCTATTCAATGTCCCATACCAAATGCTCACCGAGGGAAGCTTGTAACCTGGAAATCCAATTAGCAAAAAAAATGGAAAAACAGACTTAAAAAATTGTAACTAATAAAAATAATGTGAACCAAATAACATACCCTATCATATGTGCATTAACTTGGCAGACAAAAAGCTTAACTAAATGTTGATAAGCCTGCAGAGTCTCCAGCGTACTCCTGATGGACGGATGGTAAGTGCAACTACTTTGGAAAGCACTTTGTCAGTATCTGTTGGTGACAAGGTACACAGTTCCAGCAACTAGCATTTCTAGGACTGCGTCTACAGAAATTTCACCACCTATGCCCATAGTACTGCATTAAGTTGTTATTGGAAGGATGGTTAGTAAAAACATTTTTGAAGCATTATTTATTAATAGGTAGATTTTAAGGCACTCAACCATTTTTAATGTACATTTTTAATGTACTCAACCATTGCTTGAGTACAGAGCAACTAAAATTAATTAGTTATATTTCCATATAACAATCTTTAAGGGTGAGTAAAGCAATGCAAAGAAGTAACACTTTAGATTGTGAAATGTTTGTTGTTATTAATTTAACTTGAAAAAAGTGATACCCTATATTCATTATGAATATATCAAGATGGGGTAAAGTATAAAAATATACACTGATTAGTGGATACTTTCTGATTGTTGATGTCTCAGTTTTAATGAGGTTGAAAATGGTTGAGAAGGGTCTAAAACACACCTCAAGAACTGACTTGTTTTTTTCTTTTGAAAAATATTGGAAACTCATACTGCATAACATCAATGTTTTGTTGAATGTGGACATCATGGATGTTTATCACATTGCTCATTGCCTCTCGGGACATGTTTTTGTGCAGAGAGTGTCGGACAGCGTCTGAAAGATCTGGCTTCTCTAAGAGGTACAGCGGAACCCCGTGGGCTCCTCCAGCGCCGGAGCAAAACTGGGCCCTGTAACTGCCGTGTCCCGCGAGCCTCAAGCCTCAAGCCTCACTCGGCCTCCCTCCTCATGTGCACTTCCTGTGCACTCACCATCAAGGTGCCTGAGTTCCAGTCGAAATAGTCTTATTTGGCTCCTTTGCTTCCAGGTAACAGTCGCCCTGTGCAATTTCCAGGGAGATGGAAGTCATGGCTAATGAAAAACTGATGCCCAAGGAGAGAGTGGCTCCATTGATGTTCACTTCCCATTAAAATATTCTCACTTCAATTCCTAAGAAAATATTTTGTGAAGACATCATAATGTAGAAGTGTGGCCATTGCTGGAAGAAGCTAAAAGTCAGTTCAAACAAAAAGGAATACCTAATAGCAAAGTTTATTTTAGGACAGGATATACTATAATATGATTGACAACAACAAAAGTCATAGGGCAGTGGGACTGACTTTGTGGGGGAGAGGGTGGGTGGGGAAGAGGACGGAGGGGAGCAAAAAGGGGATGGATGTAATACAACAACAATAAGATTAAATTAAAAAAAGTAATAGGGCATTGTGTACTGATTTTACTATAGCTAGTTACGGTGCAAAATACTTTACAACACAAATCTTGCACGTGAAGGACTGAATATATAAATGATCAATGGTCAGACTGTGTATAAGAATGAAGCTCTAACCCTCAGTTTGCGGCCAGCTCAACTGTAATCTCTGTAGCAATGGACCCCAACAGCCAGGACTTAAGCAGTAATTGTTGCTTGTCCCCTGATTTTCTGCCCACGTTTTCAACTTAAATTGAAGAAAGCCAAAACTGCTCCCCTCATCGCCCAGGATGGGGGCCCCACTTCCTGTTAACCTGCGTTCCCAGCCAGCAACCCCGATCAGGGTGTACCTGAAACCTTCCCTTTCTCTGCTACGAAGCTTGTCCTCTCTCTGCCTGCCTTGGAGTCTCTGTCAAAGCCACGGGATGTGACGGTGGCCGGTCCTCTTGCTATAGTAACTTCTGCGTAAGTAGACTTTGCTTGCTCTCACTTGGGTGGTCTTCATTTATTTCTGCATCTGTATGACCAAGTTCACTCCTTCTGAGGCCCTTATTCCATAGGAAGGCATTATTCCCTTTAAGGAAACTGAGGCGAAGGAAAGTGCGTGTAACTTGCCAAAGGCAGCAGCTCACAAAGACTCAGTTGCAGAGCTGTGCTCTCCTACGTAACACAAACTGCGTGTCATCCAGTGGGGGAAACACGGCCACCCGGATGAATCCCTGTGAAAATCTCAGAAGTTAAGCATAACAGAGGATCGGTCTTTGCTCCTATACTGTAAACCCCGCAGCTTTCCACCTGAAGCTAGGCTGGTGACACCACCACCTCTGACAGCCACGGGAACGCAGAAGCGAGGCCCCTGCACCTGTGTGTCCAGGCTTCCACTGGGTGGCCATGTGCACCACGGCTGCTCCTGGTGTCAGTGGCCACCTAATAAAAGTGCAGGAAGTCCAGTCTCCCCATGCTGTGGAAAAGGTTGAACGACATAATGTAATATCTTTGTTGCCTGAATTCTTTAATTACATAATAAGTGAAAAGGTCTGTCCCTCTTCAACCTTTTCTATAGTAAAAATACAAATGCTCTCTCTTTAATTCCCAGTGTTCTTAAGCCTCAATAGTAGAGAGGGGTTTGCAGTGAAGGAGATTTGAGTAGTTTAAAGAGACAGTTTGTCTCTGAATGTGAGAAGACCTGTAAATATACAAGTGTTCCAATGTCATAGAAATGCACATGGCAGGTTTCAACTTCTCAGCAGGTGGGGTTTTTATGTACCCAACCTTGGTTGCATCTGATGTACCAATGTCCTAACTAATGATCGAAACAGACTTCCTTCTAGAGCTTGCTTTCTTTATTTTTGAGTGACAATTCAGGAAATTATTTCATTATTTTCTCAAATAATCAGTATAGTTCACTGATGAAGAAAATGTTGCTAAGCATAAAAGTAAGTAAAAAAAAAGGTAAGCATGGTTATATGACCCACGAGTAATAGCTATTAATATTGTGCATTTGCTGTTGAACTGTAGGCTTTTTCTTCCTGGTATCAGCACAATGCTTGCCGCATGGTAAGCCCTAAATAGATTTGGGTGAATGAACAATTGAATAGCTTATTCACATTTAAATATATGCATTTCATAAAAATGGGAAAAATACTCTTTTAAATATTATTTCTTTCCAAAATAGATCTATGAATTTTAAAATGTTTTAAAAAACTATGCAATGAATTACTCTTCACAAAATTCCAAAAGATAGTTCTTTAGACAATTTGATTTGGGATATTACATCACCAGCCTGAATATTTGCAATGATTTGCAATGATCACTTATATATCAAAGCTTCTAAACAGTCCTATATTAAGGAAACCTAATTAATCTTGGTGAACTCGGAATTTCCCAACCTTATTGAACAGGTACATTCCTTTTGCTTATCAGCCTATTCAAGGAAAATAATTTCCTTTCTTACATTCCCATCATAAAAATCTTGTCCTATCCATGACCCTGAAATAGGCAAATTTATGCCCTCTTTGACCTCTGTGCCCTGTAACTATTATTTACTGTTTCAGCCCTGAACATTTTTTTAAATTTAATTTTATTGCTGTTGCATTGCATCCATCCCCTTTTTCCTCCCCTCTATCCCCTTCGCCACCCACCCACTCCCCCAAAATCAATCCCACTTGTTGTCCACGTCCATGGTTCTTCCATGCTA
Source organism: Noctilio leporinus (assembly GCA_004026585.1). Taxonomy (NCBI): domain Eukaryota; kingdom Metazoa; phylum Chordata; class Mammalia; order Chiroptera; family Noctilionidae; genus Noctilio; species Noctilio leporinus. The sequence goes on along the minus strand of PVIW01003247.1, from coordinate 131,905 downwards.
GTTCCTTGACTAAACTGCTCCCCTTCTTTGCCTTTTCTTCCCTCCCTCCCCTCTGCCCACTGAAGGTCTATTCATTGTATTCATGTATCTGGTTCTGTTTTTCTTGTTTATTTTGTTCACTAGTGTTCTGCAATGAGTGAGATCATATGGTATTTGTCCTTCACTGACTGGCTTATTTCACTAAACAATATTTTCTAGTTCCATCCATGTTGTTGCAAAGGGTAGGAGTTCCTTCTTTCTTTCTGCTGTGTAGTATTCCATTATGTAAATGAACCAAAGTCTTTGGATCCAATCATCCACTGATGGGGACTTAGGCTGTTTCCAGAACTTGGCTATTATAAATAGCACTGCTATGAACATAGGGCTACATAGGTTCTTATAAATTGGTGTTTCAGGGTTCTTTGGATATAATCCTAGTAGTGGAATTGCAGGATCAAAAGGCAGTTCCAGTTTTAGTTTTTTAAGGAAACTCTATACTGTTTTCCATAGTGGCTGCACCAGGATTGGACCCCAAAAGCCAGGACTTAAGCAGTAACTGTTGTTTTTCCAATAGTGCACCAGGGTTCCCTTTGCCCCACATCCTAGCCAACACTTGTTGTTTGTTGATTTGTTGATGATTGCCGTTCTGACGGGTGTGAGGTGGTATCTTATTGTGGTTTTATTGGATCTTTTTGATGGCTAGTGTGTTGAGCATTCTTTCATATGACTTTGGGCCCTTTCTATGTTCTCCTCAGACAGTTGTCTGTTCAGGTCCTTTGCCCATTTTTTAATTGGGCTGTCTGTTTCCCTGGTTTTGAGTTCATTAGTTCTTTCTATATTACAGAGATCAAACCCTTGCCTGAGATATCATTGGCAAATATGTTTTCCCATACAGTTGGTTCCCTTTTAATTTTGCTGGTGTTTTCTTTCTTTTTTATTTCTTTAAAATATTTTATTATTTATTATTTTCAGAGCAAGGGGAAAGGAGAGAGGCAGAGAGGAAGAGAAACATCAATGTATGGTTGCCTGTCACCTGCCTCCAGCTACAGAGCTGGCTGGAGGCCTGGCTTGCAACCTGGTTATGTGCCCTGACTGGGAATCGAACCAGCGGCCTTTGGGTGTGCAGGCTGGCACTGATCCACTGCGCCACCAGCAAGAGCCTGAATTTTGTTGGTGTTTTCTTTACAAACTGGTAAGTGACCTGAAGAACTGATGAGAGAGAGAGAGAGACAGAGACAGAGAGAGACAGAGAGACAGAGGTAGAGACAGAGACAGCGAGAGAGACAGAGACAGAGACAGAAACACAGACACAGAGAAAGAGACAGAGATAGAGACAAAGAGACAAAGAGAGACAGAGACACAGAGAAAGAGACAGAGGCACAGACAGAGAAACAGACAGAAACAGAGACAGAGACTGACAGAGACAGAGACAGCAAGAGAGGAGAGACAGAGACAGAGAAAGACAGTGAGAGAGACAGCGACCGAGACACAGAGACAGCGAGATAGACAGCGACAGAGACCAGAGACACAGCGACAGAGACAGTCTGTCTCTGTCTCTTTGTCTCTGTCTCTGTCTGTGTCTATGTCTCTGCATCTCTGTCTCTGTGTCTGTCTCTGTTTCTGTCTTTGTCTCTGTCTCTGTTTCTGTCTCTGTGTCTCTGTCTCTTTGTCTCTGTGTCTTTGTCTCTGTCGCTGTGTCACTGTCTCTGTCTCTGTCTCTGCATCTCTGTCTCTGTGTCTCTCTGTCTCTGCATCTGTGTCTCTCTGTGTCTCTGCATCTCTGTCTCTTTGTCTCTCTCTGTCTCTCAGAGACACAGAAAGACAGAGACAAAGAGACACAGACAGATGCAGAGACAGAGAGAGATAGAGACAAAGATATGCAGAGACAGAGACAAAGAGACAGACTGCATCTCTGTCTCTTTGTGTCTCTATCTCTGCATCTCTCTCTGCATCTCTTTGTCTCTGTCTCTGTGTCTTTGTGTCTCTGCATCTGTCTCTGTGTCTCTGTTTCTGTCTCTGTATCTCTGCATCTCTCTTTGTCTCTGTCTCTCTGAGAGACACAGAGAGACAGACACAGAGACAAAGACAGATATGCAGAGACAGTGTTTCTGTGTCTGCATCTCTGCATCTCTGTCTCTTTGTCTCTCTCTGTCTCTCAGAGACAGACACAGAAAGACAGAGACAAAGAGACACAGACAGATGCAGAGACAGAGAGAGATAGAGACAAAGAGATGCAGAGACAGAGACAGAGACAGAGACTGCATCTCTGTCTCTTTGTGTCTCTATCTCTGCATCTCTTTGTCTCTGTCTCTGTCTTTGTGTCTCTGCATCTGTCTCTGTGTCTCTGTTTCTGTCTCTGTATCTCTGCATCTCTCTTTGTCTCTGTCTCTCTGAGAGACACAGAGAGACAGACACAGAGACAAAGACAGATATGCAGAGACAGTGTTTCTGTGTCTGCATCTCTGCATCTCTGTCTCTTTGTCTCTGTTTCTCTGTCTCTGTGTCTGTTGCTGTCTCTGTCTCTCTGTGTCTCTGTCTCTGTGTCTCTGTTGCTGTCTCTGTGTCTCTGTCTCTGTCTCAGATGCAGAGACAGAGACACAGAGACAGAGACAGACTGCATCTGTCTTTGTCTCTCTCTCTGCATCTCTGAGAGACAGAGATATGCAGAGACAGAGACAGAGACAGTGTCTGCATCTCTCTTTGTCTCTGTCTCTGCATCTGACAGAGAGAGACAGAGACAGATGCAGAGACAGAGACAGACTGTCTCTGACAGACAGATGCAGAGACAGACTGTGTCTCTGTGTCTCTCTGCGTCTCTGTGTCTCTGCGTCTCTGTCTGTTGCTGTCTGTCTCTGTCTCTGCATCTCTGTCTCTGTCTCAGAGAGAGATGCAGAGACAGAGAGACACAGAGACAGAGACAGATGCAGAGACAGACTGCATCTGTCTCTTTGTGTCTCTTTCTGCATCTCTGACAGAGATATGCAGAGACAGAGACAGTGTCTGCATCTCTCTTTGTCTCTGTCTCTGCATCTCTCTGAGAGACAGAGGAGACAGACAGATGCAGAGACAGAGAGACTGTGTCTCTGACAGAGGAGACAGATGCAGAGACAGAGACAGACTGTGTCTCTGTGTCTCTCTGCATCTCTGTCTCTTTGTCTCTCTGTTTCTGTCTGTGTTTGTCTTTGTGTCTGTCTCTGCATCTCTCTATCAGAGAGAGATGCAGAGACAGAGACACAGAGACAGAGAGATGCACTCTGTGTCTGTCTCTGCATCTCTTTGTGTCTCAGAGACAGAGAGAGATGCAGAGACAGAGACAGTGTCTCTGTTTCGGTGTCTGCATCTCTGTCTCTTTGTCTCTCTCTGTCCCTGTCTCTGTGTCTGCATATCTCTGTCTCTCAGAGAGATGCACAGAGACAGAGACAGAGATGCAGTCTGTGTCTCTGTCTCTGCATCTCTCTTTGTCTTTCTCTGTCTCTGTGTCTCTGTCAGAGACACGAGAGACAGAGACACAGAGACAAAGATGCAGTCTGTGTCTCTGTCTCTGCATCTCTGTCTCTTTGTCTCTGCATCTGTCTCTCGTGTCTCTGAGACACAGAGACAGATGCAGACACAGACTGCATCTCTGTCTCTGTGTGTGTCTGAGACAGAGACAGAGATGCAGAGACAGAGACAGTGTCTGCATATCTCTGTCTCTCAGAGATGCAGAGACAGAGACAGAGACAGATGCAGTCTGTGTCTCTGTCTCTGCATCTCTGTCTTTCTCTGTCTCTGTGTCTCTGTCAGAGACAAAGATGCAGTCTGTGTCTGTCTCTGCATCTCTGTCTCTTTCTCTGTCTCTGCATCTCTCGTGTCTCTGAGACACAGAGACAGATGCAGAGACACAGACTGCATCTCTGTCTCTGTGTGTCTGAGACAGAGACAGAGATGCAGAGACAGAGACACAGAGACAAAGAGACAGATGCAAAGACAGAGAGACTGCATGTCTCTTTGTCTCTGTGTCTGTCTCTTGCATCTCTTTATCTCTGTGTCTCTGTCTCTGCATCTCTCTCAGAGATGCAGAGACAGAAAGAGACAAAGAGAGATGCAGACACTCTGCATCTCTGTGTCTCTCTGTCTCAGAGACACAGAGATGCAGAGACAGAGAGAGACAGATGCAGTCTGTGTCTCTGCATCTCTCTTGTCTCTGTCTGTGTCTCTGTCAGAGACACGAGAGACAGAGATGCAGAGACAGAGATGCAGAGACACAAACTCTCTGCATCTCTATCTGACAGAGACACAAAGAGATGCAGAGACAGACAGAGATGCAGTCTGTGTCTCTGCATCTCTGTCTTTCTCTGTGTCTGTCTCTCAGAGACATGAGACAGAGATGCAGAGACAGAGATAGAAACAGACAGAGATGCAGAGACAGACACCGAAACAGTCTGTCTCTGCATCTCTGTGTCTCTCTGACAGAGACACAAAGAGATGCAGAGACAGATAGAAACAGAGACAGATGCAGAGACAGACACCGAAACAGTCTGTCTCTGCATCTCTGTGTCTCTCTGACAGAGACACAAAGAGATGCAGAGACAGAGAGACAGAGACAGATGCAGTCTGTGTCTCTGTCTCTGCATCTCTGTCTCTGTGTCTGTCTCTCAGAGACACAAGACAGAGACAGATGCAGAGACAGCAACAGAGACAAAGAGATGCAGAGACAGACACAGAGACAGATGCACACAGTCTGTCTCTGTCTCTGCATCTCTGTCTCTTTGTCTCTCTCTCCTGTCTCTTTGTCTCTGCATCTCTGACAGAGACGCAGAGACAGAGACAGAGAGAGACAAAGAGAAACAGATACAGAGATGCATAGACACAGAGACACAGAGACAGAGAGCCAGAGATGCAGAGACAGAAAGAGACAGACTGTGTCTGCATCTGTCTCTGTCTCTCTCTGCATCTGTCTCTTTGTCTCTGTCTCTGCATCTCTTTGTCTCTGCATATCTGTCTCTTTGTCTCTCTGAGACAGAGACAGAGAGACAAAGACAGATGCAGACAGAGACAGAGATGCAGAGACAGAGACAAAGAGATGCAGAGACAGAGACAGAGATGCAGAGACAGAGACAGACAGATGCAGAGACAGAGATTTTCTCTCTGCATCTGTCTCTGCATCTCTGTCTCTTTGTCTCTGCATCTGTCTCTTTGTCTCTCTGTCTCACAGAGACGGAGACAGAGAGACAAAGACAGAGATGCAGAGAGACACAGAGACAAAGATGCAGAGACAGAGACAAAGACAGAGACAGAGAGACACAGAGATGCAGAGACAGAGAGACAAAGACAGATGCAGAGAAAGAGACAAAGAGATGCAGAGACAGAGACGCAGAGACAGAGACACAGAAACAGAGATGCAGAGAGACATTTTCTCTCTGCATCTTTGTCTCTCTGTCTCTGCATCTCTGTCTCTGTCTCTGTGTTTCTGTCTCTGCATCTGTCTCTGTCTCTCTGTCTCACAGAGACGGAGACAGAGAGACCAAGACAGAGATGCAGAGAGACACAGAGACAAAGAGACGGAGACAGAGAGCCCAAGACAGAGATGCAGAGAGATACAGAGACAAAGAAAGATACAGAGACAAAGACAGATGCAGAGACAAAGACAGAGACACAGAGAGATGCAGAGACAGAGACACAAAGACAGATGCACAGAGACAGAGACAAAGAGATGCAGAGACAGAGACAGACGCAGAGACAGACACAGAAACAGAGATGCAGAGACAGAGAAACAGATGCAGAGACAGAGACAGAAACAGAGATGCAGAGAGAGACATTTTCTCTCTGCATCTTTGTCTCTGTCTCTGTCTCTGCATCTCTGTCTCTGTCTCTGTGTTTCTGTCTCTGCATCTGTCTCTGTCTCTCACAGAGACGGAGACAGAGAGACAAAGACAGAGATGCAGAGACAGACACAGAGACAAAGAAAGATGCAGAGATAGAGACATAAGAGACAGATGCAGAGACAAAGACAGAGACGCAGAGACAGAGATGCAGAGACAGAGAGACAAAGACAGATGCAGAGACAGAGATGCAGAGACAAAGAGATGCAGAGACAGAGATGCAGAGACAGAGACGCAGACAGAAAGAGATGCAGAGACAGAGAAACAGAGATGCAGAGACAGAGACAGAGATGCAGAGAGAAAATGTCTCTCTGCATCTCTGTCTCTGTCTCTGCATCTCTGTCTCTGTTTCTGTCTCTGCATCTGTCTTTGTCTCTGTCTCACTGAGACAGAGACAGAGACAAAGAAAGATGCAGAGACAAAGAGACAGATGCAGAGACAAAGACAGATGTAGAGACAGAGACAGAGATACAGAGACAGAGAAACAGAGATGCAGAGACAGAGACAGAGAGACAAAGAGGCAGAGACAGACACACTGCATCTCTTTGTCTCTCTGCATCTCTATTTCTGTCTCTGTGTCTGTTTCTGTCTCCGACAGAGACAGAGAGACAAAGAGAGAGACAGAGACTGTTTCTGTGTCTCTGCATCTCTGTCTCTGCATCTGTCTTTGTCTCTGTCTCAGAGACAGAGAGACAAAGAGACAAAGAGACAGATGCAGAGACAAAGACACAGAGACAGAGACATAGAGACAGAGATGCAGAGACAGAGAAACAGAGATGCAGAGACAGAGACAGAGACAAAGAGGCAGAGACACACTGCATCTCTTTGTCTCTCTGCATCTCTATTTCTGTCTCTGTGTCTGTTTCTGTCTCTGACAGAGACAGAGAGACAAAGAGACAGAGACTGTTTCTGTGTCTCTGCATCTGTCTCTGTCTATCTCTGCATCTGTCTCTGTCTCTGCATGTCTCTATCTCTGCATCTCTGTCTCTGTCTCTGTGTCTCTGCATCTCTTTGTCTCTCTGTCTCTCAGAGACAGAGAGACAGAAACAGAGACATAGAAACAGAGACAGACAGACACAAAGAGACAGAGATGCAGAGACAGAGACAGCAACATAGAGACAGAGACAAAGAGAGAGATATGCAGAGACAGAGAGACAAAGAGACAGAGATGCAGAGACAGAAACAGAGAAACAAACAGAAATAGAGACAGAGACAAAGAGACAGATGCAGAGAGAGAGGAGACAGAGATAGAGAAATAGAGACAGAGAGAGAGAGAGAGAAATAGAGACAGAAACAGAGGCAGAGAGAAACAGAGACAGAGGCAGAGACAGAGAGACAAATAGAGACAGAGACAGAAACAGACACAGAGAGACAGCGACAGAAACATGCAGAGACAGAAACAGACCCAGACAAACAGAAACAGAGAGAGAGGCAGAGAGACAGATGCAGAGAGACAGAGAGGAGAGACAGAGATAGAGAAATAGAGACAGAGAGAGATAGAGAAATAGAGACAGAAACAGAGGCAGAGAGACAGAGTGACAGAGACAGAGAGACAAAGAGACAGAGACAGAAACAGACACACAGAGACAGAGCGCGACAGAAACAGAGACAGAGATGCAGAGACAGAGAGAAACAGACCCAAACAGAAACAGAGACAGAGACAGAAACAGAGAGACAAAGAGACAGATGCAGAGAGACAGAGTGAGAGGAGAGACAGAGACAGAGAGAAATAGAGACAGAAACAGGCAGAGACAGAGACAGAGACAGAAACAGAGACAGAGAGAGGCAGAGACAGAGACAAAGAGAGACACAGAGACAAAGAGAGACAGAAACAGACACAGAGAGACAGATACAAAGAGAGACAGACTCAGAGACAGAGACACATAGAGACAGACAGAGACAGACCAAGACAGAGACAGAGACAGAAACAGAGACAGACAGAAATAGAGACATAGACAGAGAGACAGAGACATAGACAGAGACAGAGAGACAGAGACAGAAAGACAGAGATAGACAGAGACAGAGAGGCAGAGAGGCAGCAACCCAGTTTCCCTGAGCCTAATGTTACATTCACAGTTGAATTCCAAAGATCCCCTTACATTTTTATACTAAATATCATTTCAAATCAAGCTTGTTTTCCCCAGTAATTAAACACAACCAGTGCCCTCGTTCACGCAAGTGCGTACTATTACACTTGGAAGCACCCTAATTCATTTAAGCCACCTCCTATGTTTCAACATTTGGGGGTCCTCCTGATACTTCTCTGTTGTTCTGAACCAGTTCAGTTACAGAAGACCTAAACCTCAGGCCACCTCTCTCCAGTCCCTCGGGTCTGTTTTCCCTCCGCTGCGTCAGCTCCGATAAAGCAGGTTGAACTCCATGCAGGAAGCCTCAGGCGTCTGTCGTGGGAAAGCAAGGAATCGTGGCTTACAGGGCTGAGTTCTGAAATGCTGAGGAAAACCCCCTTCTCCTTCCCGACAAAGCCAGATTTCAAGGTTGTCCTGCTGCCAATTCAACAAACAAGCAAACAAAAATGTCATTTGACAGTCAAAGCTGAAAAAATGACATCCTTGTTTTAGAGTATTCACTGACAACCAGGAAGTCATTTCCGCAAAGGGGACAGAGGTCGGGAGAAAGAAGTCTCTAGAACAACAGTATTTACATGATATGGAAATAGATCAGAAAATGTTTCAAAGCCCTTTTCCTGTTGTATGTACGTACGTAGTTTTTAAACATTTTGTATAGGTTTGAAACCAACATGTTTCCATAAAACACAAAAATAAGTATGAACATGTGAAATGAAAGAATAGAAAAATACATGGTATCCAGAAAAAGCAGGCAAGCAGCCAAAATAGAATAAGCTATAGTTTTAAAAAAAGACAAACAACAACAACAACTTTATAGGGGAAATCCTGGATAGAGGGTAACCTTGTTAGCAAGGATCTGAAAGGTTAAGATACACCGACTGACATAGCTTTACTGATGATATTCAAGTGTTTTGTTTTTCTAATGCAGAAAAAATAACTTAATGAGGCTTCATAATCTTTTCAACAGAATAGAGATATAGGTCCAACTCCTTTATCAGCTTGAGAATCTTCACAAATCGAAGCCAGGAAAGGTTTTGAAAGCGAGGAAGATAACCCCAGGTTCCAGCTACATTGTCTTTTGGTAAGGCTGGTGTGCCTGCTTTCATCTTCTGCTATCAGGGAAGTGTCAAGAGACTTAACTTAAAAATGCTGAATTTCTAGCAGATGTGGAAATGAGAGTTTTGTAGGCCCAAACTACTACCGCATTTGCTTTTTTCCAATCTTTCATGTGCGGATCCCAAAATATTATTTTTCAGTATTTCATAACCTGTTTTTTTGGTGTCAATGCAAATGAGTAATTCCTCTGGACAATGTTAAATTAAAAAATAAATTTAACCTTGCACATCCCGTTGATGCTACAGCTTGTTTCTATGCTGGCCTGTCCCCTTTCCTGCTCTTTAGCTCTTCACAGACACAGGGACAGGTGAAAAACCTACAAAGGTAAGGGTGTGCCTGAATAATACCTCGTCTTATGTCATGATAGCCTTGTTCCACAGAAAGCATTGCACTCAAAGTGAGCTGTGAGGTAAAGAACCACTAGGCTGGTGCTGAACTTTATTACTGATGTGCCGGCAGCTTCAGCCACCATTTACTTTAGCCAAGTCATTCATTCATTCATTGGCTTATTATTTTTAGAGAGAGGGGAAGGGAGAGAGGCAGAGAAGGAGAGGGACATCAATGTATGGTTGCCTTTCACCTGCCTCCAGCTATGGACCTGGCTGGAGACCTGGCTTGCAACCTGGTTATGTGCCCTGGCTGGGAATCGTGACCTTTGGGTTCGCAGGCCGGCACCTTATCCACTGTGTCACTAGCCAGAGCTCATCGGCTTACTTATTGAATTTCATTTTCTGAGTAGAATCAGAAAATATCAGCATCTTCTTTCTCAGCTAAACTTCTAAAGCACCTGAAGGTCTCTAACATTATAATCAGAGATGGCCGGCTGCAGATTTCCAAAAGTTGTTGAAAATGACAGCTTTATTCAGTTCCTTAACATACTGAATCGACCAGGGGTTTACCTACCTTCTCTACATCCTATAATTTGTTTACAATTGAAACATACCTCACATTTTAGTGTAAGAATCACTGTCTCATGTCAGTTTCAATTGCAGTGTGACAGCACAGGAGGAGCTAGGACATTCCTGGACAAGTGGCATAGGGAAACCGAGGCAAAAAAAAGACACCAAGGCCAAACAGTTTGAACAGCTTACAGCCAGCTAGTGACTTGCAAGAACTTACCTTCCCTAACCAAGGACACTTGAGAGCAAATGGTTTACCCCTCTCCTCCCTAACTGGAGAATACATACCTTAACTCACCCCAGTCAGGGAAAATAGAGAAGAGACCCAGCGAACTCACTTGTGCCAGCTAACCCCAAAGTCAGAGGGACAAATAATAACAAAGACCTCATTAGAGCCAGACAGACCCAAGATAAGAAGTAAAACAGTAAAGCAGACCAAATAATTATCCCAAACCCGCCATGTACTCATTTTGCTACATCGGCATATTACAAACGCAGCCAGGAGAGCAGTGGGCTTCCCCCCTGAACCTGTCCCCACACCCCTTTTTCTCTGACTTCCCAGTGAGCTAACAGCGGCCCCACCTAGGCTCACTTCCTGCCTATATTTCCAGAGAGCCAAGCAGAGCACCGCCTAGACCCTCTCCCGTTGCTTCTTCTATCCTAAGCCCTTCCTCTGTTTCCCTGTCCCCAGCGTTAATGAACGTACTCTCTCAACACCATCTGGACTTGCGCTGTGACCCCTTTCCTACCCGAGTCAAGAACCCACAGGCTGCCTGAGGTAGACTCACTCCAGAACAGGCATGTCCGGTAGCCCCAGGATGACATTTTGTAGGATGAAATATAAATATTAGCTAGTCATATTTTTAAGTATTTGGCCTAGTTTTGCATTTTACAATTAGGGCTGTGATCCATTTTGAGTTAATTTTTGTGAAGGAGGAAGGGTCTATGTCTACATTGACTTTTTGCTCAGGATTTTTCAGTTGTTCTAGCCCCATTTGTCGAAGAGACTCTACTGGCTCCATTGTACTGTCTTTGTACCTTTATTAAAAGTTGCCTATACACACATTGGTCTGGTGCTGGGTTCTCTACCCGCATCTTTGGTCGTTGCATATATTTTTCTGCCAATAACGTACTACTTTGACAACTTTATAGAAAGTTTTAAGTTGAGTAGTACGAAGCTCCTATAAATAGCATATTGCTACACTTAAAGAATAACTAGGTACCATTTTTTATTGCTTAGAAGAATCAGTATTATAAAAGTTGCCTATTCTTATCAGGTTAAACTATAGAGTCATCACCACCTCGATTACACTTTACACTCCCAAGAGCTTTTAATGGAACTTGACAGTTTGAATAAAAAATGTGTATTAAATGCAAATTCAAGAACATGGACCAAGAATATCTTAACAACCTGTAAGAAGAGGGTCAAGATGGCACGACCTAATGTACTGTGTATCATAGAGACATTATGAAGTTAGAGGTATTAAGAGAGCATGATATTGGCAAAATCGCCCACAAGCAGATCTCTGCACATTTGCACACTTGTTTTATGGAAAAGGTGACTGTCCAACAGTGGTGAAAGCTATTTGACTTTTCTGTCATTATTAATAATTTGCCCATGAAGCCAAAAGGCCTGTTACTGCTTTGGGATCCTCATAAAGTGTTTGGGTTTCCCCCCATCTTTTGTGGACTCAAACTGTTTTGCTACGGTGCTTCCCCTTAAGGCCCCAGGTCTTTGTACCGATTGTTTACAGAGAGAAGAAAAATCAGGTCTTATTAGTTTCATGGTGTGTAATTAAAGTCATAACAAACCAAATAACATTAACCAGTACATAGAGTTAAGCTGACTTTCCTTCTCGCAACAGCATTGAAGAAACTACGAGCTACTCAACTACCTACATCCTGTTGGTGTGCCTTAAACCAAACCAAATTTTTTATTGGTACTACATTCTTGCCCTGATTTCTCCTTTGTCTGTTATTTCCTCCACTCCAAAGTGTCTATTTATACATGTCCTTATTTCATCTGTTAGTTAAGAGTCCAGTTGTTTCTAGTTTGGAGTTCTGTGCCTGTGGACACCCATAACAATTAGTCTGCATACCTAGTACAGTGCTGGATACTGGGCCGAACCCCTGCACAACGGGGGCGATTTCCCCATCTTCCAGAGCTTGTCATAAAACAAATACTAAACAAGGTATTGTATCATTGATAACTTCAAGTACACTGGAAATAAACATCTGTGAATTGACTTTGATTGCTACTTTAACATGTAGAGATTTTGATTGTTTTCATTTTGTGATTATCAAAAAGAATTAACTTCTAGTAAAAATATGAAATTCTTCTGTGAATCTTTTGTTTTTGTTTATATACCTTATTGTTTCATTAAAAAAAGTCTGTGCCTTGTGAATCTCTACTGTTGCTTTTCAGCTTCTAAACTTTTCATGTTTGTCTGTATGTATTGGGGTGGCATTCTTCAAAACTACTTTCCCAATATTTACATGGTTTTAAGGCCCTAAATTATTCATGCAGTTCTTTTGTTTTCCGATAAATGCTTCATATAGCTCAATAGTTGTGTTTCAAGTAATCTTTAAATATTAGAGATTTCATTTAAAATCTGGTGTTTATATATTTAACTATAATATTTATTTTGAAGTAATATATTTATTTTGAAAAGTTTTATATTATCATCAAAGTTACAGAATACTAGTTCTATTCTTTGTAAGCTGAGAAATTATATCTGCTCCATTTTTTGTATTATTTCTATTAAAAGCGTCTTTTCTCAGTGTCACCTTATTATCCTGGTAAATTGATTTTTTCCCTTACATCTAAGGTAGGCTCTGTCAATGTGCTTTCTTCTCAAGTCAAAACTTCACATTGCAGGTGGGTGTTTGAACAATGCAAATAACTTTTTTTTCATTGCCTCAGTCACCCAACTTTTTATCACATAGCTAATGGGAATTAAAGAATGGGCTTGTGTGGGCAAAGCCAACTATTAGAAGCAGCGAAGAAAAGGGGGGTCACTGGAGCAGTTGGGACTCACAAAGGCAGGTGGATGGGGATTTCGTGCTGGGCGAACAAGGATGGAAAACTAATCAAACGTGACAGAGCACCGCCACTTTCAGCAGAGAAAGAAGCTGTATGAGAAAAATGCAGTGAAGAAGAGTAAGCAGCTCTTGTACTTGTGTGGGGATTTATTTATTCATGGGAGAATGGTCATTTTTAAATGGGAATGGGTATCGCAAAGCACTTCCTTTTAAATGGGGCGTTTAATATATACTCATATATAAACAAAATAGGTGGAGAAGAAAAATCGAGCAACTGTTTAGCTGCTATAGTTACACTAGACAAAAAGAAGTTATTTCACTAGAACAAATAGAATAACAATAAAATGGCCACAAAATTAGGATTAAAATGGCCTTTGTACACATGCTTTCATATGAACAGAGAGATAAAAGAGAGGGAAATGCGAAGGTAATCTAAAACATAATTGGAAAAGGCTGTTTGAAAACTGTTTTCCCAGTCCTGGCTGGTATATTTCAGTTGGTTGGCAGGTTGTCCAGTAACTGAACGGGCGGTTGCAGGTTCAATTCCCGGTCTGGGAGTGCGTACCTGCGGCCCGGACAGGTGCAGGAGGTAACCAACCGAAGCTTCTCTCTCAAATTGATGTTTCTCTTTCTCCCTCCTCTTTCCCTTCCTCGCTCCCTCTAAAAGCAATACAATAAAATATTGTCCCAATTAAATAATGACCTCAACTATACTTTTCCTGAGCTCCAGGAACAGCTTGGTTCCTTCATGGCAGGGTTTCCTAGCACAGCACAACAGATGTTTTGGGTCAGTTCATTCTTTGTTGTGGAAACTGTCCTGTGCATCGTAGCCTGTTCTCACGGTGGCCTTGGCTCTGGCCATTACACGGGAGCAGCGGCCCTTGAGTTTTGGTAACTCAACAGCTCCAGTTTGCCAAACGTTCCTGTGGGTGGGGCTGGGCTGAGTAGTTGTCATGGTTGAGAACTGCTTTCATGCAACATTCACATTTAAAATCAGGACAAACCAACTTCCTTCATCATGGTATCGATTTTACCTTTAAAAAACAAATAAATCAGATACTGTCTCTGGCTTCAAAACCTGCTGGGGAGATAATTAACCTTTCCCGAGGCACCGGTATTGAATGCGGGAGCCCACGTGCCAGCCATTCAGCGTGGTGTTCCCAGGCTGTTTGTCTTTCACTGCTGCAGCTAAGATGAATGTCCCAGCAGTGCAGTTCTAAGGAAAGCTGTCTACTTAGAATTGCCTCTATTATCTTGTTTAAAAAGTCCCTATTGAAAACAACGGTAAAAAAATAATAGAAGGTAAATCAATAACAACAAGGTGTACCAGTGAAGATTCTTGGAGGAAGAGCACTGGTGTCTACAACTTTTGCTCCGATTTTGTCTGCCTAGCTCTTGTCTGAGCACGTTGCCCATCTGTGTGGTAAAATCTTCAATGATCCTGGCTTCTATCTTTTCCTAGAACCAGCTGGGCCATGGGCTTGTCAATAATCCATTCAGATGTTGCAATAAAACAGGTTTGTTCTGTCCTAGCTAACCACTCTTCTAAGTCACCTCAAATAAATGCATAGGCTGATTGTTTTCCTAGACTTTTACGGTCTCCCTTGATTGATTGATTGACTTCAAAGAAAGACAAGTAGATAAAATGGGAGATAGACGGAGCGAGAAAGAAAGAGAGAGAAAGAGAAGCATCGATTCATTGCTCCATGTACTGATGCGCTCATGGTTGCTTCTTGTATGTGCCCTGCCTGGGGATCAGACTCACAACCCGATGTATCAGGTTATGAGATTCATAACGTTCTCACGGACCTACGTCTATGTTGTTGAGACCATCTGCCTATCCCGTTGTAAAGAAACAACGAGGCATCCCGTTTTTATTCTTATAACGGAAGTGAGCTTGAATTGCATTCATTTTATGCCTAAGGCAAGAGCTTCATTAGCCTCTGTGGCCCCGGCCCTACCTTTACAAAGCATTTCTCCTCTCTACGTGCCTGCAACCCTTGGGCTTGCCGAAATCAATGGTCAAGTCTTCCCATCCTTAAACCGCCAGGGCCTGCAGCGCACCAGCATTTCACAAGTGTGCAATAAACACGTACTGAATATAGATTAGATATACGTAGGCATGCACATGTGTGTCTTTAAGCCCTACGTGTGCTTTTAAAAAGTTTGAGTCGACTCGGTTTCAAATCTAACTTTTAAAAACCAGAACAGATAGTAAAAAAAAACAGGTGTTTTCTTCTTTTTTTTTTTTAAATTTCAAGGACCATGTTCATCCTAATATTTCTTTTAAATATTTCATTTGCTATGACATCACATCCAACCCACAATGACTTCCCTTGTTGGAGAAAATGGTCAACTTTCCCCAAATTTCACTCCTGTAACCCATATTATTTTCACTATTTTGTTAGGTTTTCATAATACTTAACTGAATGTCTTTTAAGTGAGCTGCTCTAAGTGTCACTAGAGCTTGACCTTCATCTCAAGAAGGTACTAGGGCACTGAGCGGGGCACATCGTAGGCAGGACGGAGGAACAGTGGTATTCATTGTACCCAATCCTGCCCACATTGCAAATAAAATGCTAAATAATAGTAATTCTGGTGAATCAAATGATACCTATAATATATTTGAGAACACTGTTTAGCCCAGTTAAAAAAAAAAAAATTCTCATCATCATCTAGGGAATAAGAGAGAGAGCAAGTGAAATGCAAAGGATTCTTCAAAGTCTCTTCTACCTTAAAGTAACCCAGGTCAGTACCTTCTGAAGGTTCAGAACCTTTTTCCCTGTGTTTATTTGAGCTTTTGTTATAGAGGCTACTAATTAGTAACTACAAAGGATATATATCAGGATTAGTTACTTAAACATAGAAAAGACACTTGCATCTTAGAGGCTCAGAGCTAAATAACACTACTATACTAAATAACTAAGATGTGAAAACATAAAGAGGAACAGTTCATTTGTCTCTATTGCTGCCACTAGGGTGTCATTGATACTGAAAGGCCCAATGTCAATAATAGAAATGTCTTCAGCACTGACTCCTGGACTACTTGGGAAAACCCAATGTCTGCAATTAAATCTCATATACGACAAAGAGGCAAAGCCGGCATCTACAACGTCATTGTACACACCGTAAATGTCAGGGAAAAATAACCATAAGATTATGCGATTTACAATCCTGATGCTACGACAAGCATGCTCCTGACCTTGGTCCATCACTGTGGCTTTCAATCTTGGCTAATCCATGTGTTTCAAAGGCTGAGTGCAAAAAATATATATATTCTTCCTTCTTATCTTTCATGTACAGCCTACATCAGCTTCCATTGAGCACCTGGACAACACAGAAGAAGGGATTTACATGAGGGCTCTCAAGTCACCCACATCATGGCAGCCATCACCATGTGGCAGTTAAGTCATGTTACTAGTGGGTGATGTTTGATAGACCAGGTGGCCCATGGGTATTGAGTCTTCAGGGACAATGATGGGACACTGGGAAATTAATGCTGGCTGAGGAGAGGCCAATTCTAATGAGCTCCATATGTACAGAAAATGTGGATGTTTCTGAAACCACTTTAGATAAAGCGCCTCATGTTTTAAAAGGAGCAACAGCATCACTGAATACCCATTTTGTCAGTTAAAAAGTTATTATGTTCTCTGCTTTCTAAAGTGTTGAAAGATAGGACTAAGGTCTAATATCAGATAAGGTTTTTTTATGGGAAAGAAACCAGTGAATTTACAGTCAAAGAAGTAAAGATGAAAGAAAAAGCTTAAAAAGCTGGGTCTACTTTAAATTCTTTTGTATTTCTTCTTTTAGTTTCTAAATTCTACTCAGGGTGGCTTTCTAACTTACCAATAGGCTATGGTAAACTTCTTTACTATAAAGAAGTCTGAGGTCAATTTACTACCAAAATGTTGACAAATAACATAGTCACATTATACCCAAATATATGGTTAAATATATAATTAGAAAAAATATGTAATTAGAATTGCCTCATTATAAATGACCACGTATTACTTCATGCAGTTGATTGTATGGAGATTATCGACCAAATGCCATTTTATAGGATCAAAATCGAGGAATACATAAGAGAACTCAAACATAGCTCCTGTCACCTCCCAGTTACATATTGCAGTGCAAACATTTTTTATCATCCCCATGCATCTGCACTTGGGGCTACCTCTCCTCAATTGTGCAACAGCTGGGACACTCAAAGTCTGGAGTGGAAATCTTTTGTGAGCTTGCTCACTCACATCTAATGCATAGGTTAAAAAAATCCAAACAGCTGGTTGGTGAAACAACGCAGCCTGAAACATTTTAGAAGTTTTATTGTCAGTGATGTCAACCACTTTTCTCAGACAAAGAGAGCGTAAAACGGATGGCAGTACCTTCTTAGGGCAGGGGCGTAGTATTTGGTGTCTGAGAAACAAAACCTAAAAGAGTTTCACACTGAGCCATAAGTGAGTCAAATATTTTGACATATATAAGAATTTGAAGAATGAAAGAGCCATAAAATTTATAGAAAACAAGAAACTGCTTATGCAAATAGGAGAGACCAGCAATAAACGGATTCAAAGAATCCTGACATTAAATGGTAGTTCAATTAAAGTGCAGCTAATGCAAGCACAAGTATATTAAATACACCATTTTCTGAAACAATAAAATAAGAGAAAAAGTCTCAGCCTTGGCAGTGAAGACAGGTCTTTCCAGTTAGCTGCCCCCTGAGTAAACAATCGGTTGATTCTCCAGGGACCACCATGCACATCCTTCATCCAACCCACTTATGAAACTGGTTTGGGGGCACCAGGACCCTCCATTATTACTACAGGAACATAGATGAGCTGACCTAGATGGTTTGATATATGTATCCATGCAATAATTTTAATCTTGATACAATTTCCGAAATAAAAACTGAAAGTTACATTGAAACTAAGACTGATCCTATTCTTGAAGACTTTCCGAATTTTTGGAATAGAAGACACCATGGTTCTCTGGCATGGGCCTACATCTCAGACCCCTCCGTGGATTAGGGTTCCCTTGTGGGACTTCTGCCAAAACAAAAACAACCTTTCCCTTAATTCCCACTGGTCCAATAATCTAGTGTCCTAAGTAGCTGACACAGGTGAAGGACACAACCAATATATCCCCTTATTACTCCATTTCCTCATCTTTAGGTGAAACCTAGTCCAGTATAATCTCAGCCTTCCACCACCCACTAACTCTTATTATCAGACTCTGACAAACATATCTTTAATCCAAAGTACAACAGATCCTGTGAACTTTTCCTTCTCTTAAAGCAGGAATTCACATTTCTTAGTAGAAAGAGAAAAGAAGCTAGCAGAGAGAAGAATAATGGTACAATTTCATATATTCATGTCTGGTACTTGACAGAATCAGTTCTCAATGAATGTTACAAAGGGAGGTCAGATAGTTTAGCTTTGATACAAGAAGCCACTTTAAAATTCTAATTAGATGAGCAAGGAATGTGGTTTTTTAAATTAAATTCTGCTATTACTTCAATTTAAAATTTCCCTTCTGTTAATATATATAACCTTTGGCAGGGTGGTAACACTGATACTTTTTTTTTTTTTATCTACTCTGTTCCAAACAACTGCTGATTGAAAGAATAAAATTTCATATGAGAGAAACTTAATGAGTTCTCATGAACAATTAAAAAGATTATTTGCATATCTTTAGCTTATTGGAGGAAAAAACACCAAGCGGGAAGGCATTAGCAGTAATCACATGCTGAGCGGAGTGGAAGGGGAAAGTTAACTGCTTTTCTCTCCACCTGAAGCCACGGCTGGCATTTCAGGAGCTGATTAGCATGAACATTGGGGTGACATGCTTTTCCAGGTCTCCGCATGCAGGCAGAGGTTTATTACGGGGGCATTTCTGGTAATTTTATCCTTCTAAGAAAGTTCAGGATGGCAGAGAAGACGCACCACCTGATGATGTTACAGCAAAAACAGAGAAGACGCACCGCCTGATGATGTTACAGCAAAAAGGAGGGACATTACACCCAAATCAAGAGGTGAGAAACATTTGGCAAGTTGCCTTGGGAGAGTCACAGCATTCACCCAGACTCTGGTACACAGAACCATCGGAAACGTCTGTCTCTGAGGTCAAGGAAGTAAAGGAAAGAAGCTGGAATAACAGGAGACAGGAGCCTTAAATCAGAAATGATCTGCTACTTTAGTACCACTTGACCTCGAACAAGCGCTGTTTCCCTTCTGTATAGCTATGGATCACACATGTGCGCAGTCTGTAAGAACATCTATCTACCTTTTGGGGTTGTTCTGATGATCAGGGAAATGTGTATTTCCTCCCAGTACAGTTTCCTGTATATAGACAGCACTCACTGCTTGGAAGCTAGGGCATAAAACAGTTAAATAATAATAAACATCCATTAGCTGATGAACAGCCAGTAATTAATGGGGAGAATACTCGAGTTTGTATCTCCAGAGATGAATTCCGTTCCAGTCTGTCCTCATCTGCACCTGGGATGAACCCTGACACTGGAATGGAGTTCTTTCCATCCAGATTTGGTCATTTTAATTTTGGCCACAGCTCGTGGAGAATAACATAATGAATCCCCATTTACCATAACCCAGCTTCAACAACTGTCAACATTTTAGTACTCTTATTTTAACTGTTCCCTCACTTTCCCCCCAATATTTGAAAGCACCTCTAGGACATCATATAATTTTACCCATAAATAGTTCAATATGCGTCTCTGCCAAATAAGGGCATTATCTTACATAACCACAATGCCATTATCATTCCTAACAACATTAAAGTCAACATCTTAATGTAATCTAATTTCCAGGCCTTATTAAATCCTCTGCTTGCCTCAAAATATCTTCACATAGTTAACTCATTTGAGTCCGATCCAACAAAGGTTCTACAGTCCATTTGGTTGTTGTATCTCTTAATTACCTCATTATTTCTTGTAGCTCCTCTTTCACTTCTAAATAAATAACTTCACTGCGGTATAATTAAGATACAGTAAGAGGCATGACCTGTGCTGAATGTATACATGACTATAACCACCCCAGTCTGTAGGTGGATATGACGCCAGAATGTTCTCTAATGTTCCTGTGTAGCCATTCACCGCTCTGGCCCACCGCGACTGAGGCAACCATTAAGAAGAGTTGTAACGCCTAGCTGAGTTGGACTATCCCCAGACTTCCTGCACTCTTTCGTGACTGGCTTTTTTCTCAGTGCAGGCTCCTGAGTTTATCCATGCTGTGCTGTGTCCGTATTCCTACTGAGGACTAGTCTAGTATCCCGCTGAATAAACGGGCAGACGTCTGTTCATCCATTCATTTCCCTGTTGGGTGGTTGCTACCTACTGGGTTGGCTACCTACCGCTGCCCTGGACACTTTCCTGCACGTATTTATGTGGACTTGTGACCATATTTTCAAAACTGCTCTTGGGTAATGCCCAGGCAAGACTTTTTTTGGGGGTCATATGGTGTGTGTTAATTTTATAAAATACAGTTGTGAAACTGGGATGAAGTGAATGGGGCCTGGGAAGTGCTCCGCAGCGATGGACAAGACCTCTTGCTGCGCCTCACGCTGATCAGACTGGATATTTCAGTCTTCAGAGAAGCTGCCCCTCCTCACAGGAGTCTAATAACATCACATTCTGCTCTGCCTTTTCATTCTCATGGTGACTAATGATATGCGTGCATTTTTCCATGCTTAGTAGTCATGTCTTGTTTTCTCTTCTAAATTGTCCATTGAATTCTCTTATTTATTTGTACCATTTTGGTTTTTTAAATATATTGTAAAAGCTATTATTATATACTTGTTACAGGTCCTTTGCAAGATATTTGTATTAAAAAATTGTCACCCAGTCTGTAGCTTGCCTATTCCTTTTCTGACATTTTTTGAAGTGTAAATGTTAAAACTTTGATGAAGTCCAATTTATCATTTCTTCAATCCTAATTTTAAAGTCTATTACAAAAGTATTTTCTTATGTTTTCTTATAGCTATATAATTTCGTGGCAACCCCTCCCCCACCAAATGTAAGAACTTGTCAACCACCTGGGTAACACGCAAGGGCCCCACAATGCCATCCCTATGTATGTTGACAGAAGGCTGCACCACATGCTATGCATGATTCTGGTTGTCGATAATTTCAACAAAGCCTTTGGCAGTGACAGAAACAAAATATCCGATTCGAAATTGTGAACAGCTACTAGAGGAAGCTTCTTATTAGCTGCCAATTCCTATAAATATTAGGGAATAGAAAATTGATCCTGTAGAGACTGTAAAATTTCCTCTTTGAAAGCCATTGGGTGATGTTGATGAGAACTGCTTTGGGCCTGTCATAAATCCCAGTTAGCCAAACTTAAAGTAAAAAAAATGCACACTCCCTGTGATCACTCAGGCCAAGCTGTTCCTCTTAGGAAGCACATTCCCAGATAAATCTTGCTGGTGTCACGCTCTGTCTTGATTACCAAGTAAGTTTAGTCACAATGTGTCCTCTATGACCAATGGCCTAGCAAAAGTATACATGATGGTCACTATTAATCTTCCTGTCTTTGGAAAAGATGACGTTGATGTAGCATTGAGAGATTAGGCTCTAGAAAGCAAAACAAAGACAACATTTCAAACCTTTCAGAATGCTCTGCATTTAGAGTTTTTGGTGATATTATTTCCAACTATTCCTAATTTGCAGGTTCTCCCAGGGAGTGATATGTCAAAAGGTGCAACAATTCCTAGGTTAAATTATAAATGACAAGCACAAGATCAGCAGCTCACCGGATATGGAGAGATATGTGAGCAATTAATTTCTAGAACACAGAAAAATATCCATTTATTCCACTTCTAGAGGAAGCAAAAGAAGGCAGGAGTTTTGCAATTATTTTTAAAACAATGTTATAATTACCACCATCAATAATGGCAAAGCTAACAAAGGGATACTGAATTGTTTTCTTTTTCACAGGAGAAACACTTTTTGCCGTGCTTGTTACAGAATAAACAGTGTTTGTATGGTGAATGGAGAAAGGAGAGCGGGGTGAATATGGAGGAGAGATGGAGGCTGCCCCTAATGTATTTCATTCTACTCGAGAGATGAGGTTTATCTAAGTTATGAAGGCTAATAAATAGAATGAACACTCTTTTCCACACTGCCCACCTTAAGAAACAGGACATAACTAATAATCTATAAGCTTCCTGAAAGCTCTTTGTGATTTCCTGCCTTTCTTCTACATAACTAATAATCTATAAGCTTCCTGAAAGCTCTTTGTGATTTCCTTCCTTTCTTTCTTCAAGAAAAGGTTTATCCTTTTCTTGCTATAGAGACTTACTTTTTCCTAAAATGGCATTTTTTAATTTTGAAGTGTTTTTGAACTTTATGTAAACATTAGCCTTTCTGTGAATAGTTCCGCACAATTAAGAAAAAGACTTTGTGCTATTTATTTTGTACATGTATCTACGTGTATCTGATTTCTTGTTACTGTCATGTAGTATCCCAGCACATGAACGTGTGGCAATCTATCCCCACCCCCTTCCTTTCTTCAGTGGACATGGATTTGTTCCCAGTTTTCTCACTACAAAAGACACTCTACACTAGGGTGGGGAGACTGTAGGTTTACAGTTGTAAGTGAGCAAAAAGCCGAGTTTGGTTTTGCATTATTATTAATTCTTATATACTTTCTATAGGAACAAGTGGAGAGCTACTTTTGTCTCACCCTCTGTATCTCCTGTAGACCTAGTGCAAGAGTTTCACTAGGGTGTGTACTCAGTAGTAGAAATTTTTGGCCATTTTTACCTTTACTGGAACACACCAGAAGTATCTAAATTGTTGTTCCAGTTTACATTCCCAGCAGAAGTATACAATTTCTTGGCTTCATGTACAGGGTAGGACAAAAGTAGTTACTTGTGTAAAAATAATACAATAATTTATAAATAACAAAAGAAAAAAATGTTCATATACAACTGTAAACCTACTTTTGCCCCATCCTGTGTTTATCTTGCAACCTTAAAGATAAGAAATGATGCATTGTTTTTTAAATTATCATTTCACAAATTGCCTTTGATTATTTGTAAATAATGCTCCTATGAACATTGGTCTACTTTTGGTTAATTTTTGAATGGAAATTACCTGGAATAACTATTTGGTCATAACGTACTTTTAAAATACACTCATTACAATTTCCAGGTGTTGGTGATATTCCCTTTTGTCAAAAAAGTTCTCATCCGTTTTTGGTATTAGGGACTTGCTAGCCTCGTAAAACAAGTTAGTCTTAGACAGTGATCTCCATCCATTCTTTCATTTCACGAAGAAGTTTGTTATTCTTCCTTCAATGTTTGATGGATCTTACCAAATGATTCTTGAGTCTTATTGACATGATTTTTGATACACAATTCAGTTTCTTCACTATATCGTTGGCTTGCAGACTTCTTGTTTCTTCCAGTGTTACGTTTGAAAGGTTGGATTTTTCAAGAAAATTTGTCCATTTCCTTTATATTGTAAAATTTGTTGGCACAAAGTTTTAAATATATTTTCACTATCCTTTGAATGTTCATGCACACGGTGGGACAAATTCTTTTCATTGCTGATTTGCTGATTTGCACCTCTATTTTTTCTTGATCAGTATAGCTAAATGGTTTATTCATTTTGTTTTTATATTTTCAAAGAACTAGCTTTTAGTTTAATTAATATTCTCTACTCCTTATCCTTTTATAGTGAATCAATGTGTTCTCTTCATTATTTTCTAATATGTACATAATTCCAGTATACTTAGCTTGTCTTTTCAAGTTTTAAGTTTCCTAAGGTAGAACCAAAGGCCTTGGTGTTAAATATTTTTTTCTCTTCTAACATAAGAAATTTCTAAAACAAGTTTCCCTTTAAGTAATGCTTTAGCTGTATCTCACCAATTCTGATGTTATATTTTTCTTTATTTACTTCAGCATATATCTTAATGTCCTTTGAGGTATATTTTCTTTTCTCATGTATAACTTTAAATTATGTGTATCATTTTGCAGTTTTGTGGGTTTCCTAGATATCTTACTATTATTAAAGACATGATTTGCATGATTTAAACGATATTAAATTTCTTGAGGCTTATTTTATTACCTGGCACTTTTTTTTTAATGAATGTACAATATGCATTTGAAAATTGCATATTCTGAAGTGCATCGGACAAAATTCAACATACATTTAGGGAAAAATTACCCAATATGTTGCTAATAGAAGAAAATATTCTCAAGCAGATAAAGTTTACCTACAAAATGACCTACAGCAAAACTCATCCTTAAATGGAAAGTGCGAGATGTTTTCCCCCAAATTTAGAAGCAACGACAAGAAAAGAAGCCAGCACTCACCATTTTTACTAATCATTTCACTAGCGGTCCAGCCATTGCATCAAGGCAAGAAAAGGAAATAATTTGCATGAATATCTGAGAATAAGATATGAAACCGAAACTATCAGTATTTTAAGATGAAATCTATAAAATGTATAGGAACTAATAGATTTAGCCAGGTGACAAGACACACAGTAAATATACAAAATTAATTTTACTTTATACAAGGGACCATTAGTTAGAAATAAATTTTAAATATTACATTTATAATATCATCAGAACACAAATCCTTATGAGTATCTTTCTTAATGTGTAAGACCTCTACTATAGACACCACACGGCATTCTAACAGAAATTTTAAAAGACATAACTCACTGAAGAGCTATGCTGTGATCATGAATTCTAAGACGATATTGTTAAGAAGGCAATTTGTCCAAATGATTTATAGATGCAGTCTCAACCAAAATTCCAGCATACCCTTTCATAAAAATTCACAACCTGGTTCTGAAATATATGAAATGGAAATGAAGTAGAATCGCCAAAGCAACTTTTAAAAAGAGGAAAGGATGTAGTACAATATGCTACCTGATTTCAGACTTACTGTTAAGTTACATGATTAAGACAATGCGGAATTACTAAAAAAGTATAAATAGCTCACTTGAACATAGTAGGAAGCCCAGAAATAGAACCACACATTTATGGACAATTGATTTGTTTTACAAAGTGTCTAGGGCACTAATGTAGAGAGAAACTCTTTTCCACTAATATTACTGGAAAAACCTAACATAGGAGAAAATATCTTGCAATATTGGATCATGCAATGTTTCCTTAAATAGGAGACCAAAAGCATGAATCACTTAAAATTTGATACAAGTTACACTATATTAAAATTACGCTTTTTGCTCTTCAGAAGACAACTATCAAAAACAAGGGCCAGTTTCAGAAAGAAAAAAATATTCAAAATATGTTTCTTCTAAAGAACTTATATCCAAAATAAACAAATAACTCTTACAACTCAATATCAAGAAGACAAGCCACTTAATAGATGACAGGGAAATTATTCAAACAGATATTTCACAAGGTATAAAATAACCAATAAGCATGAGAGAAGATGCTCAAAAGTGTTAGTTAACAGGGGAATGCAAATAAAAAGTTACTATGAAATATCACTACCTACTCCCTAGAATGGTCAATTTCTTTTAATAAAGATTTTAGTTATTATTTTTTAGAGAGAGGGGAAGAGAGGGAGAAAGGAAGGCAGAGAAACATCAATGTATGGTTGCCTTTCACCTGCCTCCAGCTGGGGGCCTGGCTTGGAGACCTGGCCTGCAACCCAGGCATGTGCCCTGACTGGGAATCGAACCAGCAACCCTTTCGTTTGCAGGCCAGTGCTCAATCCACTGAGTCACACCAGCCAGACCTAACTCTTTTTTTTTTTTTTTTTTTTTTCTGAGAGACTGAAATGTACAATCGCTGGCAAGCAGGGAAAGCAACTGGAATCTTCCATGCTGCAGGTAGAAGTGTAAATGGTATAACCACTTTGTAAAATCATTGGTCAGATTCTTCAAAAGTTAAGCTTACAATTACCACCTGCCATGCTCCAATTCACTGTTCAGAATAAAATAAGCAAGATACATAAAAAGTTTAATACTGTTTATGTGAAATTCTAGAAAACCTAATCCATAATGACAAAATGTGGACCAATTGTGTGCATCTAGGAGCAGGGAATGGATTGCACATCTGAGGAAGATGCTACACTTGCTATCTTCATTGAGAGGTGATTCCGTGGTGTATACATCAGACTGAATGCACCAAACTGCGTATTTCAAGTTTGTAGGAAGGTGCCCAGGAAGGGAACGCAGGCTCCCACCCGCTTTGTAGGCTGGAGCACTCATTCCCATGATAAGGACACTTCAAAGGGATCGCCCCAGGCACCTAAGTCAGACAGCCCCTGCCTGTAAAACTAGCAAGATTTTTAAAAGGTTTGCATCTCAAAGGGGCAAAGGAAGATATTACAAGGATGATTTCTAAAGTAAAAGCTCTAAGAAAAAAAAAAGCAGAGAGACCTGTGAAGATTCTGTAAGTAGGCAGGGTGGAGGCCGTTGGCGTCATAAGGGAGGCAAGAAGCCGGTCTGGCATTGTGATCACTGCCTTCTTTAGCCAATGACTCCTTGTTTCTCACACTCAGCCCTCAGTCTTGCCACAGCACCGCGGAACTTGTCCTTAAAAGCAGAGAATGGGTCCCTTGATTTAGGAAACAGCAGCTCCACCCGTATGCCATTTTGCTCTCTGCCAAGCTGAATGCGGATGGTCATCAAGTTTTCTTCCAATATTTCAAGGCCAGCGCAAGGACAAGATAGCTTCAAGTGGCCCTCGATGTGGTGCACAGGGTCCTCTATTACGGATAATCTTCCCTAACTGATGGAGAAAATGATCTCTCCTCCGATGGTAATGAAAATAGAGTTGAGAAAGCTAGTTGTGTTCTAACTCACGTCTTTCCCGTGCCGTTCGTTCGCCAGAAAGGACGCAGCATTACGTTATTTCGGGAGCACCGAGGTTGAATTTAATCACTGCCTTTTGTTTTCTTGCTGTTTGCTTTGATGGCTACGGTTTAGCTGGCTCAGTTTAGTCATTATCTGTTCCTCCCTCTCCCCCTTACTTCTCTTTATTTCATTAGCAACTTTATTTTATAATTTCTTTATTGTTGGAGCTGTGCTGCTAGCTGTTGAATGATGATGGTTTTCCCTCTAGATCCTTTTCTCATCAGGAATTTTACGTTAAGCTCAAGTAGTGTGAACAAGTCTGACATCAGCGTTGGGATTATAGTTCTGTAGGGGCAGCCTTGCTCAGAGAAATCACACCCGGAGATGGCTGTAGAATCGAGCAAAAGGTTTCTTGGGGGGAAGCAGGAAAACGGGGAGCAGCAAGGGAAGAGGCTTTTGAGAAGTCATCTTCGACTTGACATCAACAGGTTGGGGTTTTTATCCTAGTGGCTACATGAAGTCTCACAGATACCAGCTTCAAAGGAGAGTTATTTCATTAACCAAACTCCGTTAGCAAGAAGAGCGAACTGGACCATCTGCTCAATTGTCACCTAACCAGGGATCTCTAGCCAAGCTAACTTCATTAGCTCATTCCTAAGAGTTTCCTGTCCGGTTCCATGATCACATTCCTGCCAAGTTAGATATGTCAACATTGACTGGTAAAGTTATAACTAAAGTCCACCTACAATTCAATTCTAAAGGTATGTACTGTCTCCAGGTTATTTGCCCCTGCATCCTAACAATTTCTTCCTACATTTGTGAGAGAATTGGTAGTGTGCTCCGGAATGACGAGGACACGTATGTAAGTAAGCGTGATATGCTGCAGATAGGTTATGCTGAACTGACAGCTCCAGTAATGGCCTCACTCTACCCAGGCTCTTTGTAGTGTGAGTTTTGCTGTTCCCCTACTCATGAGGGGGATTGTATTTCTTCATTCCTTGAATCTGTGCTGGCCCTTTGTACGATGAAGCAGAAAAGGCTTTTTTTTTGCCAGTCCCAAGCCTAGGAACTCTAGTGGATGCCTGCACCTTTCAGGAGGATAGCTTGGAGTAGCTAAGGGGAGAACTAGGGACAACAATAAGGCGAGCTGAGCACTCTCATGTGAGGCTATCCTAGAACAGCCAGCCCCAGCTCCACCACAAATGACCCCAATGCATGAGCAAGTCTAGTCACATCAGCCACGCCTGTCCATGTAAGCGGAGCCACTGGGTAATTCAGACTCAGAGAAAAAATACATGTATGTTTTCTACCACTAAGGTACTAGGATTGTTTGTTACACAGCATTTTTAAGGTGCTAAGTAAGTAATTTATCAAGTTTCCTTTCCCTTTGCAGTACATGCTTTCTCCTACCTAATTATGTCAAACATCTGTTGAGTGCAACACTCTATACCAAAACACTGTGGTAAGGACTGAAGGTACAGAAGCCAATGTTAACAATTCTCTCAGTTGATACGGTCATATGAAAGACAGAGGGGAGAGGCAGTTACCGATTCATAAAGAGTGATGTGTGATATCAGATGAGCCCCTACAGGGCTATTTAATGCAAACAGGCATCAAATGGCCTTCCTGGTGGTGACTGACATGTGTGAAACCTTGAATTAGGATGAGTAGGAGCTAAGGTTGTTAAAAAGATGTGACAGAAAAATATTCTAACATTCCAGGGAGCAGCTAATTATTTTCTAACTCATGAGTGAGCAAAGGGTATTACAAAAATGGCAAGTACTTAAAAATAATGACATATGTGGGCTTAGCAGAGATGGGTTTGGGAATTTAAGCAAAAAACAGGATAGAGCATAAATATCCTTGTGTTCCAAGTTTAATCTTTATCCTGCATCTTATAAGAAAAATGAAGAATATTAATAATTACAGCTGATGTGGTTATTACAAACATTTCAAGAGTTCTTTACGGAAGACACAGAGGAAGAGGAACAGGAGGAGGAAGAGGAGAGAGGATTCAAACTAAGCTGTAAACCAAAGCCAAATATATAGCTCTTGCCCCAAGTCACAGAGTTTGTGATGATTTTTTTAATTGTTGTTGTATGTGATGATCTTTAAAAGCTGTTAAAACCAACTGATAAAAAAGTTTTCCTAGAAAGATGGTTCCAGAATATCATGGCTTCTGGTTAGAAGCAAGATATTGCTATTGTTCCCATTCTACATTCTGCAGTAGCATCTGCATATGGCATTTGTGACATGTGAATATAAAAGCAAAGAAAATGAAGCTGGGTAGAAAGAAAATGATGACTCTCTACTTAACTGAACCAGGTAGGAATAAAATCGATAGCCCTTATGGTTTGAATTCATGTGCCTATTTTACCCTCAATTTAGTTTTATGTTCTCCAAAGCATCTGTACAATTTTACAGATTTCATAAAAGAAATCATTTTCTTTTTGAAATTTCAGAATGGCTTTTTGGTTCAATTAAACCTTGATGCCAGGGCAGCTGAAGCTGTTACCAGTTGACCGTCCTGCATATGTTGGTCAAGTGAATACATTCTGTATTTTTCCTTTTTCTGCCTTGGATGAATTATTCATTGATTTAACTCCCCTTTCCAGGAACACAGATGGAAAATGGTTTTAACAATGTGCCCTTTAATAGAGTATTCTATTTTTTTCTCATTAAATGTCTTTGGATAGTTAACTATTGCTCCTAATCGACCACCGCTAGCTATGTCCTGGTGGTTCAGTATCACCTCAGGTTCTTTCACTGTCCCATAATACTCTTTTCCTTTTTCTATATTTGAATTTGTTACTCTGGAAATACCTGTGCGATCCTCATATTTAAAATCACATTCTTCTGCTCTTTCCCCTGGCAAGTGAGAAGTACAAAACGCAGTACCCGGGACTGAGCAAAATGCTCAGCTTCTTTTCTTCCGTTCTTTCCAAAAATGTTTCCTCTTTCCTCTGTTCTTACCTCTTCCTTTCTGCTTTCATTTTTCAGAATGTTCAATTCTTATTTGATATTTTGTTCATCAGTATGGCTTTGCATCCAATTTATCCTAAAATGTTCATCTCTTTTCAATGTTTTATATTTTGAATCCATAGAGATATTATTTTTCTTAAATGAAATGTTATATGGTAGAAAGAAGCAATTTTGAAGTCTTACATTTTGTATCTAATCCAGACTGCACCATTTTCTTACAAAGAAATAAGTCAAGTAACCTGATTCTCACTATCTTATCCATTAAGTAAGATAAATAACCCTATTTTAGAAGGGTGACATGGGAATAACATTAACTGGTGACATAGAGGATAGTTTAAAATATTGTAGAATTGTGTGAGATTGTCAAAGAAGTACAACAAATAGTAAGTTCCTAAAATGAAATGCAGTAGAGAAAGGATTTTTTTGTACTTAAAATTTTTAAATAACCCCTGAAGGGTTATAAAAGAGAAATTTTTAAGAAAGGAGAGCTCTTTTAGTAAGAAACTTACCAAATATCTAGGCTCCTAATGATGATTTCTGTAGTCTTCTGAATACTTAAAAATGTAATATTTTGCATTTTTATAATTAATCTATATCTCATAGTCCAAGACTGAGATCATATGTACATACACTCTTAAGTGGGTAATTGCCAAGGCTATTCTTGTTCATTATGATACTTTAACATTCACAAGAGAAGCATTCCTTGTCCTTATGCAGAAAGAATATATGTATTTCAAATAGAGATGAAGTAGACAAAGAGATCAATTTGCTTTTTGTCAACCCCATCTTCCATTTATCTCTTTGACACATTCTTTCTGTGACCCTTGGTGACTGGGGAAGACATGGTGAGTAAATTAGGAGGAAAGAACACATCACCTCACAAAAATATGTGTCTTACGGTGCAATTCGGATTCAGCCTAACCCTGCCCTATTGTGTTACTTTTGATATTATTTACAGCGAAAGTAAGAGATAGTTTATTTTTGAACTTGAAGCATTAATCGTGGTTAGACAGTAGAAACACTTGGTTTGCATTTGGTATTCATGTCCTCCAGAGGGCAGCATTCATTTTTTCAATACCACAGAAGATGAATAATTATTTATATAGCCACCATCTCCTCTTGAGTTTACTATCTATATCCTGAGTGGGCACTAATGGAGACTTATGAGAAAACAGAAATACATTATACATTATCTTTTAAAAAGCTATCGGATGCTTTCCTTGTCTTTCTGAAAAAAACAAATGCAATGTGGCCAACTAAGAAGAATCCTTACCTCTCAATAATACTAAAAAGCAACTAAAAATGATTTTATTTTCATAAGAAAAAACCTATTTGATTTCATAAATAAGCATTCAAGTAGATGCTTAAAATTAGCCCATTCCCTTCAAAGACAAGAAAACAATCATAGAAAGAATAAATGGCTTTGTTTCAAGACAAACAGGGAGTTTTCCCCAGAGTAAAGAAAGATAATTTGGATCTTCTGATACATGTCGAGGAAAACAGATGCAATCTCTGCAAAAGGTTTTCTTGTGCTTTTATGGAATACTTGCTTAGGTTTTCACTAATTCAAGACTAATAAGCAGGTAGTAGTTGTAAGCTGCGGGTATTACTCTAGCTACCGAAAGGGTGTGTGATAAATACATAATCATCAGTGTGGCGGGGCTGGGGGAGGGGGGCAGGTTGTGTTTACCAATTAATGTAACTTAATGACCTCTCCTCTGATGATCTATTCAAAGAGCAATTCAGAAAGGTGAGAGCTTTATTCTACCTTGTCCTCTTAATTCCACATTTTGGTTTGTATTCAATTAAGAAAAAGAATGGAACAAGGGGATTATTTTCACAGAGACATTTCCATTGATAGAGGTAGGAACACCAGCCTTGAACTTAGCACTTCACAGAGGCCATGAGTGGGACTACGGAGAGGGTCAAGTATAGGCATGTTATTTATAGCTAGACATGAAATGGTATAGACTAAACTTATTCCCCATAAAATTAAAGAAAAATAAAGTTGTTATTGATGTTTGGACATTCAAGAAGTGGAAATACACCATTTTGATACGCTATGGATGCCTACTCACACTTATTTCTGGTTATTTGCAAGGCCTGGTCACATGAAACTCTCACAATGACATTACTTTTTTATGGAACAGGAGCCCAGCTTTCTGAAATCTAGTTACAAGAAAATTAATACTTGGGGGAAAGTGCCGACTGATTGAAAGATGTTCTGAACAGATCACATTTTTCTTTACAGCCTTAGTAAGCAGAGATGAAGCTACCTCTGTGGGATTCTCCTTTAACATGAGCACTGTAATTTACACGCAAAAGAAATTCAGGTGGAGCCATTCGGGGAGCCAAGGTGTAACAAGATCGCCATTTGTCAGTGATTATGTCTCCAGAAGGCTCCCTGGGAGAGGCATAAATTTGCCCTGAAATAACACGCCGCATAATAACAGCATTGAGCTCGTCTCTGTCCTCAGTGTAGGCTACACAGCTGCTCCAAGGGGCCTTCCTCCTACTGAGAAGCCGACCTGCTTGTTCATGTGACAATCCCAAACTTGAGTTAGAAGCTACTGGGGCAAAACCAGACCATCAAATCACCCACTAACGTCTTGTCTTTGAAGCACAGAGAAGCTAGATCTGTTTTGTCTGGAAACCTGAATATTTTAAGAAGGACAAAATGGTTAAGTGGAAAGACACCAAACACTGGAGTCACATGATTAAAAATCCCAGTAACTCAGGTGATTTACTAAAATTGGTGTCCTCATACCTAAACGGAGTATAATAAAGCGCTCCTCACAGGGTTATTGGGAAGATTATAATCTCTCTAGGTCAGGTGTCTCACACAGTGCATCGATATGCTGAGCATTTCTTGGTGGGTTGGAATCAGGAGACCTTTGCTAGGATAAGCACGCATGCTGCCCTTCTCATAAGGGACAGAGAACCCCACAAGCAGCATAACCCTGTGCTCTGAGTGGTGGCATTAACCCGCTCCTCTTATTGTCCCCTGGCCATGTCTCACTTATGAACTGTGCTTGTTAAAGGCCATGGGGACTGTGAATAGCTTGGTGCCCTAGGGTCCCAGCTGGCGCTCGGTCAGTACCAAGTTCCAGATAACACCTTTTATTTAACTAGTTTTGTAGCCACTTGTAAGGAAACTTGAAGGCAAAGATATGTCTTTGAAGGTGGGAGCAAACCTCCTTATTCTTGAGTACTGCTTTAGTTAATTGCATTATTAAGCCTTGGCACCTTACCCCACTTATAGCTTCACTGTCACTTTGTCATTTTGGAAGAGTGATAGGAGACAGCGTACTAATTGACCAAGCCTACACTAATAGTTGGTAAACGAGGTTTTCCTGAAACTTAAATGAAAAGCTAAACTCAGCAACTTAATCCAAATAATGAGCTACCAATTATTTCCAGGATCTTGGAGCCCCCTTTTTGTTATAAATTGCTGTTTGCAGGCAGCAACTAGTCAATCATTTTCACCAAAGTCTCTTATTCTGTAAAATGGTTATAATCATTAAAAGTGCTTGGAGTTTCCAAAGTCAGACAGCACTGAAATACCTAATGATACACTCTAAGCCAGCTA
The DNA here is from genome assembly GCA_004026585.1 of Noctilio leporinus. Lineage (NCBI taxonomy): Eukaryota > Metazoa > Chordata > Mammalia > Chiroptera > Noctilionidae > Noctilio > Noctilio leporinus. Next base: position 98,554 of record PVIW01003247.1, on the reverse strand, counting down.
TGATGAATTTCGACTTTATCTCGCCCCAAAGAGGAGACTGCCTAGTATTTTTCTGGCGGATGAGTATCAGCGTGTTTCCACTGCATATACTCTTTCCAACAGAGATAAGCATATGGTGAAGTGGAAACAGAACTGACTGATTTGATGAAAAGTTTTTCTTAGAAAAACATAAATAGAGGTCATGTAGAAAAACATGGCAAGAACTTTCATGGCACAATCATTTATAAGATATACATGATGATATATACATGTACGTGATATGCACACGTGTATATATGTACACACAGTTATATATTAATGGAAACCCCATAAAGGACTTTATAAAGGAATAATATTATAAAATATTTTGACCCCCATTGAAGTACTTCCCTGAAATAATAGTTGTTTTTAGACAAACATATTTCTTTTTTACTACTCACCTAAAAAAGCCCACAGATAAGCAGTAAACATAAACATAAATGACCAGAATTAACATAATTTTAAAATAAGAAAATATGAATTACTTAGATAAGGGGCCCTCATCCTAGGGGGGGAAAACCAGCGGGATATTTTCTAGGATTAGTTTTAGCTTTTCACAAATTCACTGGTTTAAAAGCGACATGGCTCTGTAGCGGTTCAGTATATTGTATCTTCAGTCACATTCAGCCACACGGGGCAAGATTATCGATGTCCGTAGGAATAGACTGTCATGCTTTGTGCTATCTAATCACAATCATAAGAAACATGCTTCACTTATTAAATAGGTGAAAGAAGAGACCATTTGTTATTGGACAACAAAAATCCTCTCTTCAAAAGAGGAAGGAGTTCATACATGTAGCATAAACATTTTAAGAGAAATCAGGGTCCACCTTCCTAACTAATTGTCTGGGTAGGATTCTGGGCGCCTTATGAGGATCTATTAGAAATTCCATTATTCGATGCATGTTTATTGAGGGACAACTAGCAGACGCTCTGGTCCAGAGAATGCAACAGTGAACGGCAGTCAGGGTCCTACAATCTAGAGACTAGGCATTTATATACCTTACCAACTTCACACCCCAGCAAGCCTGAACCCAGGTGCACCATGGTGTGCACCTGAAACTAATCAACTATTGCACGTCAACTGTAATTTAAATAAAAAGGTCAGTGTCCTCATGGAATATTCTAATGAGGAAGAAAGACTGGATAAATGAGTAAAATTATGTCATAACAACATCATGTCATGGTAAGCACTGTGAGAAAACATATTAAGTAGCAAAATGGTGGAGTGGCGATGTTCCTATTTTAGACAGAATAGACAAAAAAAAAAAAAAAAGCGCCTCTCTAATGAGGTGACCTTCGACCACAGAAAATCAGCAAAGTAACTACAGAGCTATCTAGGGAAGGACACTCCAAGTCTAGAGTGGCAAATGCTTACTCTTGCATGGAACTGTAAGGCGGCCAGTGTGGCCAGGTGTGGAATGGTTGAGGGGAAGGACAGCAGAAACGAAATAGAAGAGAAATCAATGGGCCAGGCTGTGTAGGGACTTGGGTTTGATTTTGTGATGGAGAATGATGGAATTTTTTTCCATGGAGGAGCAACATGACGGCTTGGATTATCAAGGATCACTCCAACTGCTATGGTTTTGAACTTAAAGAAACATCAGTCAGCAAAGTTTGTCACTTTTCTTCAGCCGAGTTTGTCCAGAAAGGTGCATGGGTGCAATGATTTGGAAATAATTGTGACTGGGGTCTACCAGACAGAGAAACATTTAGGCAAGAGAGCTGATGTTAGGAGTACCTGTTTTTATTGTGATATAATATGCATAACAATTTATCATTTTAATCTTGATTTAAGTGTCCAGTTCAGTGGTATTACGTGTATTCACACTGTTGTGCAGCCAGTCCCCACCACAGATATCTGGAACTTGTTCTTTTCTCAAACAGAAACTCTTACCCATTAAACAATAACTCCTCATCCCCACCCACCCTCTCCCCAGGGCCTGGTAATACCTCACTACTGTCTGTCTCTGAATCTGATCACTCCAGGTACCTCGCAGAAGTGGAATCGTACAGCACTTTTCCCTTTGTAGCTGGCTGATTTCACTTAGCATATGTCCTTAAGGTTCATCCATGTTGTGGCACATGCCAGAATTTGCTTCCTTTTTAGGGTCTTAACTTGGTTGACACTGGACTTTGATATCACACATGAACTTGTATTCTACCCATCTATCTCTATGAAACCAATTTAACAATTATTTTCATCATGTATCTATGGAAAAGCTATCAGTCCCCATAAAACTTTAATTGGAAACCCAGAACAGTTTTTTTAAATTAAATGTGCATGCGTTTATATGGGAGGAGGGCAGGGCTTTCTCCTACCTATGGTATTAGGAAAACCTCATCTTGCAAGATATACTATGGTAAGCCTAAAAAGTTAGTCTATAGATAAAGAAAACACAGTGTGTTTTTAGCTACAGCTACAGAGTATTTCGTTTTCCTCTGAACAAAGACCACTGTGTACAAGTCTGCTCATTAATTCCAGCACAACAGTAAGAACGAATGCATAAAGCAGTCAAATCCATGCTTCAAGTGTGCTACCCACACCACCTAATTTCAAATTAGATGATGCTTTGTAATTCCTGCAACAGTGTCTGAGGATGCAGGTGAGGGTGGGTGAGGCTGATTCCGTGGATCTAGGACGTTTTAGTAGTAAAATCATCAGATTGCACTCAAATAGGTCTCTTCTTTCCTCTCTGATGAACATGCATTTATACATTCCCCCGCTAATTTTAGTTCATTTTTTAACTTCCTTTTTCTGTTTATAGTTCATTTTTAGAAGCTACTGTTTAATGAAAGAGATCTAGGAGTGATGTAACTTTGAATAATGTCACAGCAAAGGTAGCGATTTTGCCGCCTCACACAGTCCCCTGGGATCATCCTACGCATTGATTTTACGAGATACTATTGCTGGTTCATGATCTTGCTATGTAAATTAAGTGGGATAATGCAAGTTACACAGCCCAATACCTGGCAATGACTGTTAGCTATTACTATTACCTCATAGATTAAAATAAGTGACACACACCAATGGCAGTAGATATTTATCTTTGGGGAACCAAGGCAGAAAAAAAATCACAAAGACCTGGTAAACAGACAAGATGAATAAGAAGGAGAAACCAGCAAGATAAGAGACAGTAATAGATGCGAAGAAAAGCGGAAACATACTTTTAAAAACTGTGGATGAGCAATTTTAAAAAAGCAAGAGACTTCCTAAAATCTGGTTAGCTTTCAGACTTTAAACTGAAGAGCAACTTGCTTACGGTGAAGTGCATAAAACCTAAATGTTGCACTCAATAACTTTTTATATGTGTATATATGTCTGTGCCTATCATACAAATCAAAATGTAAGACATTTTCAGTCCCCTAGAAGGCTCCGTCATGGTTCATTCCAGTCCACAGCCACCCTGCAAAGGCCATTACTATTTTAACTCCTATCTTGAACTTAGCACAAATACCTGCTCTTTTGCCTGCCTTCTTTCATTCAACATGGTGTTATCTGGCTGTTTTCCGTTGCTGTATTATATTCTATGAATGTTTCATAATTTATTTATGTTTCTATTGATGGGCTTTTAGATTATTTCCCTTTTGCGGTGATTATGAAGAAAACTTCTATAAGTTATCATAAGGTTTTGCAAACATGTCCTTTAATAGACATAACTACTCATTCTTGTTTGGTATAGAGCCAGGAGCAGAAGTACTGAGGCAACTGTACGTTTTTGTAAGACACTGCCAAACAATTTCATAAGTGGCTGAAACAATTTATATCCCATCTAGTAATATCAGAGCTCCAATTGTGCCATACCCTTGTCAGCACCAGACACTGGCCATTGTTTGAATTTTCACCAATATGATAGGAATCTTCTATGTGTGGTTATTACATTAATTTGCATTTCTATGATGGTTAATGAAGTTGAACGCGATTTTACATTCATCTTGGTAATTTGAATATCCTTTCTGAGGTGACTGCTGAAGGACTATGCCTATTTTTTTTAAACCACAGTGTTAATTTGTTTAATTATTTCTCATATTAGTCATCTATTAGCCACCTCAAATTTTGTGTGTGGTATAAATTCAGCATAAGGGTCTTTTTTTTTTTTTTTTCATTTCTACACTTATATACTTTTGATACAGCACTGTTTATTGATTGCATCGGTGCCGTGGTTGTAAATTAATACTTAGTGGTGTAAACCTTTCAACTTTGTTTATACAGCCTACCTGGCTATTTCAGGTGTATTTGTTTTTGATAGATTTTACAATCGGTCAGTTACATTTCCCCAATCATCCCGTTCCTCTGTAACTTTAAGAAACAGGTCATCATTGAGAGTTGTGACCTGGAAATAGGCTTCAAACATGTTTTCCAGCCTTATTTTGCTCTTGCTCCTGTTCACTGACCTCTCACCATCCCTCACATGCTTCCTTAGACCCTTGCCCGTGTCACCTGACAGCTGTTTCCCCAGCTCAGCTCCAGTGCTCTCCCTGCCCAGCCAATTCTCACTTCTGTTTCTGAAGTTTCTGTTTCCAAATTCACATGCTACCCACCAAGGGAACTTTCTCCTTTTTCCCCAGCCCACATGGAACTCTATCATTTGACCTCCCACTTAAGGGTTTCCTAAACCCAATCTATTTTGGACTAATCACTTATAGCCTTATATTTTCAGTTATAATTGTATGGGATGACTTTTGGTAGGAATCTTACTTCTGATTTTTTTCACCCTTCAAACCTTTAACATGCTGCTTGTATGTAGATTAAATAAGCAACTGAAATTGCCCAGCTGCAGGGCTTTTTAAAATAAAAATAGTGGAATCATTATTTGTACCACAGTATTAGAAAGCATATTAAAGCTACTTTAAAGCTTGGAAACGTATATCTTAAATATACTTTTATTTTCACAAAATAAAGTTCTTGCACTTATTTTTGCTATTTCATCATAGCTTTAACCATTAAAACCTAACAACAACATGGCATAAAAGCTGACTTTAAAAGAGAAATCAAGGAGAGCAAATCATACTCTTAAAGATGTTTACTCATCTAAGTCAGTAAAATATTTCACTAGGCAATTTTTTTTCAAATAGTGGGGAACTGAAAATATAAATAAGTAAACCAAATTGAGGAAACCATGGGTCAAAATCCATTATCAAGAAGAGTAATGCACAGAATTACAAAAAAATATTTTCATTTCATTTTATTGTTCAATTACAGTTGTCCCAATCCATAAGGTCACACAAAGGCTATTTAAAGAGTTTGCAAAAATATTATTTTATTTTTATTGCAATGGTCTCTTTTAATGATTGCTCAAGAATGTATGATTATTCCTGCTAGCCTCTTATGAAAACAATTCTCTTCCTATTGAAAAATGCAATTGGATAGGGGAATTGAATCACATTTTTTTGTAGTCATTGGGTCAACTCAGGCCTAACACAGCAACAAACTCTGTACAGTTGAATTGACATGCATCTTCTCTAGTCTGTGGATATATGATTTTATAGCATTAGGTTATATGTCAAAGATGGAGGATGACCAATGAAATTTACTTATTTAAAACACACCTATTATATTAGGTGTTTTGTCATTATGCCTCGTACAATTTAAGAAAGAACAATTTGGTCAAATAAGAAAAGTAAACTGAAATATAAACCCAGAGGAATGAGATAAGTAGTATAACAGAGATGAAAATCAAATGCAAACAGGGTTGAAAGAAGAGAAACAGCATCCAGAGAGAAGGAGAGTGGGTAGTTCTAAGTGTCTTGGGAAGGGTGACATAGAAAAAGAGATTTGTTAACAAGGGTAGAGTGAAGGGGAGACATGCTGTCGATCTAAGTTTGGGAGGATTTGATTATGATTTGTATATAAATATGGTCCATTACAATATAGTAGTATTAATGAGAAAACTCATTTATAAACTAAGATGTGAAATAGTTGACAAACCAAATTGGCAAACTGATTTTCTGATGTTATTTTCTAAGCCTAATCATTGATTTGGATGTCAATATTTATGGTACAGAAAAATCATTTTGCCACAATTTTAGTCACTTGTTGATTTCTACTATACATGCTATCTTTGAGCTAACAGAAATGAACAACTGGAGATTCAGGTGATTTTCTTTTTCTTTTTCAGAACAGTGTCTATTCAAGGCCTGAAGAACTTTCGAAAGCGGACACCTAGAGAAAATTTAATGGCAGTGGAAGACACCCGAGGGATTCTTGATGCTCCTAATAGGAAACTGTGGTTTCTCTCACTTTTCTCTTGGCGTTGTGAGCATTTCTCATTTACAGTTTCTCATAGGTATTTGGCACAAATAAGTCTGTTAAAGGATTTTTTCTTGAATAAAATTGAGGTTGCAATAAAGTCTTAATGGTACAAGTTCTTCCTTTGACCCTCTTTACTATATGTTCTTTTCCCAAACAATATTTTCTCCCTACGTGGGGGATGACAAGGCTTTCTCTACTCAATATGATGGATAAAGAACTGATGAAGCATTTATCATCAACAGACACTGTGATGGGCACTGTGCATACAAAACCCCACAAAAAAAGTCTATGCCATTTTGTGGTTCATTTTATGATTAAAAAAAATTCTCTAGATTGGTCTATACAGCCATAATACCTAGAAAGAAAGTGTTCCTCATTACAATGTCCTCCTACATTCTTCTTGAATCCAGAATCATTCAACAAAACAATGAACTACAAATGTCTATTGAGTTATGGACTAACCACTGTGTTAAGAAAATATAAGGTGGATTTCCTGCCTTCAAGGAATCTATTACCTATTACCTTGCTGCAGCTTAATCAAGACCACAGCATTTCACAATATGGTGGGAACAGTGGCATTTTGGTGTTGGATGGTACTAAGCATGGAGTTAGTACAAACAAAAGTAAATAGGATGAAGTATTGTTTGGGAGGGTCCATTTGATACAGAGGAGAAGTTCCGTTTTGGAAAGTAGATTTAAATGAACAGTAGCACACACAATCGTAGGTGTTAGGGGCATATATTTGCTCAACAGGAAGAGTTCTAACAGCCTTGCATCTCCTCTGGGAAACAGGATGGAAAGCAATGGTGTCAGGTGAGGGATTCCACTGAGAGCCCATCGCCAGTCTGTGACCTGTCTCCCAGAAAACAGGACCTAAGAGAGTTTAAAAGAGATGTTTTCAACAGAATATTTTCCTTCCTATTATTACAGTCCTCGAGAAAAAAGATAATAGCCTACCAGTTAGAAAACACTTTTCTTGGTAATAGCTTATTTGCATGAAATCTTAACATACTGGGTTTTATTATTTATTAAGATTTTATTTATTATTTTCAGAGAGAGAAGAAGGGAGAGAAGCAGAGAGGGAGAGAGACATCAGTGTATGGTTGGTTGCCTTTCACCTGCCTCCAGCCATGCACCTGGCTGGAGACCTGGCTTGCAACCTGGTTATGTGCCCTGGCTCGGGATTAACAAAATGGATTTTAAAACTGCTCAGCTTCCTCACTGAAATGACCTAACTTTATTTCTGCACAAATGGATGTCGTAGTTTTGAAAAAAAATGTGTCCCACTAATATCACTAATTATAGGCTTATTACAATCTTCTCTGCCAAGGTAATGAAGGAAATTGTATACGAACCACTCTTAAATTACATATTAATGAACAATAATTTTTTCTATCAATCATGATTTTTCCTCAATGCACTATGCAATTTGTGACTCCATTAGTTCTTCTGAATTGTTTTGTTATCACTCATAATTTGCCAGAAAGAATTATATAGACTTTGGTTAGGCAGAAAAAATAGCATTTCACATATTTAATATGTAGTCACGAAAATGCTTGAAAAAGTCATGATTAATTAACTTATTGAGGTTACTCAAGGGCAGAGAGAAGCGACGCCGTCTATGGGATAAAGCATTATTCCTGTTTACACATCAAGATCCTAATGATCAATGAAAATAAAATGAAAACAGGCAATTCCTGTTCCATGAAAGTCTCAATAACCCTTTTACAGCCAGTGGGTGAAGTCATCTTCTGGGACCATCTTTTAGAGCTCCGCCATAGTTTGCCTGACTCTCTCCTGAGAATCAAGTCAAAGCATGAACCCCTTCTAACGGCGCGTTTTCACAGTTGCAAACCCCTTGAACACATCAGTTAGGAAGAGGTGTAATAAAGGAAGGGAAAGCTAATAGGGCCCCAACGTCTGCCATGTGCATACAAGGACAGGGGGTGCAATAGCGTCCTCTTCCCTCTGCGCTCTCACAAACTTACGTGATTTACCTGACTCCCTGTATCCTTAAGTCTTGTCTTTGTTTTCATTTTTATTTCCCACAAGGTCATGGGCACGTCTTCCCAGAAGGGAAGGCAGGTCAAACCTGTCATCCTGTAAGGCTCCAGTGCCCGTGCCAAGTGCCATGAGCAGGCATTGAAGAAAACCTGGCTACTCTTCCCCCTGGATTCCTCTGTTAATCGGTGGGGTAGGTTCCCCCATAGCCTGCGGAGTCCACAACGAGCCTGCCTTCCACTCGGGTCCGGAGAGCTCATGCTTATAGGACCTCACCCACTGGTGGGCATGGGCCTCCAAGCAGGCCTCCCCGCCTGGGACCTGTGGCAGCCACAGACCAGGAGGCCACAGGACCCACAGAGACAGCCAGGTCTCCACTCATCTCCTCTCTGCTCTGGGGCCCGTGGTTTGGCTGTTGGGTAGCACTGCTGTGACTTCTGGATCCTCCCTTGGATGTGTAACACCTCTTATGACCTTTGGAGACACCTGTTTGAAAGGGCTTCTGCTTGATGTGCTCCAGAGGAAGAAGCAAGCCTGTTAAACTTCAGAGCTTTCCTATCCTTGCCTCAACTAGCTCATAACCATGGGGCTATGGAAACAGTCCAGCAGAATTCAGTTCTCCCCAATCACCTGCATGGGTTAACAAATTCACACCCCACCTGTGCATAAGCAGTTCGAACAAAAGACTTCTCTGGCTCTTTCTAGATCCCTCCCCATTTCAGGAGGCCAGAGGAAAGGGAAGGAGAGGTCGGCCTGCACAGGGAGGCAGGGGAGGGAACAGGCTGCCCTGCAGGCGGTGAAGGGCGGCAAAGCCGCGTTGGCTCCTTCCGGGACTGGCTCTTCGGCTGCTGCAAACTCACCATGGTGAACAGTACTCACTGTTTTAATTGCCCAGAACGTGAAAGTCTTTTCTACATCTGGGAACCCCCCCATGTGTCTTTCTGTGAGAAATAAACCGTTTCCAACTGTCAAAGATGCCAATGCTGGCTGCTGGATCTCACAGCCTCCGTGTAGCTGACATACGAGAGCGTGGCCGTGATCCAACCAGCTGGGCGCTTTCTCACCAGGCTGTGAATCTGCAACTAGTAACGTAAATAACTACAGGCGGTACCTTCATTATCTACCGCTGCTTGACAAGCTGCACCATACCTTAGTGGTTTAAAACATTTGTTCTCCAGTGTCTGGGTCTGCTGCTTAGCCCCGCTCCCAGGCTGCACCCAGGGCATTGGTGGGCTGCCGCCATCTCCCAGCTTGAACGGGGACATTCCATCTCTAAGGTGACACATGCCGTTATGGGCAGGACCTCAGTTCCTCGCTACCTGTGTGCTACAGAGGCTGTTCTCAACCCCCTGCAACATGGCTCTATGGCATCTTCCAACACAGCAACTTGCTCTCTCAGAGGCTGGGCGCAGATAACGCTGGCCCATGTTGAAAGCTCTGTATCGGTTAGGGCCCCTCTCAACTCTTTTTCATTTTTGTATTTCCTCCAGGTAATGGCCCACTTATAGAAGGATAAAATAAAAATAAAGGTAATTTATTGTCTCCTAAAATTTTCATCTTCTGTCAGCATCCAAAATACGAGATTATATATATGAGCCCAAACACAAATTATACAGATTAATTTTGTTAAAATGCAGCAACAAGCAGAATTTTCCCCCAATACAATAAATCTTTCGGATGGATTAGAGACCTTGAATTCAAACTAGTGTTATTTCACCCTCCTAAAAGTGGTTATAAAACTTACTGTTAAGGGAGTTGTTCATAAACACTCCCACATCTTCCAAAACTGTAACATAATACTTTTCTTGCGAACCTCAGGGGCTCATCTACAATAAACCAGCTCTTGATTAAGCTGGGTATAGGTTCACCTATGCTTTTATGCGCATGCTAAGAAAAGACTTCCTTCTGAGGAAGTCTTCACAGCAGAGCCTGAGTGCTGAACAGCGAAGGTGGCGATGCAAGTGCTCTGCCTCTGCTCAGCCCCCTGCAGAGCTCCCAACGGAAATGCCGCCCCTCAGGGGCTGGCTAGGCCGGCAGCCCCCACCTGCACAGGCCTCCTTCTGTCCTTTCCTCCGACGTGGCTCCTGAGAGCGTCTTCTCACCGATGACACCCACAGTGCTGGACGCCCTGCCGTCCGCAGAGGCTGCGGGGCTCCCCGAGCTACGGTCTCCTCTTGTGGGTTCTGGGCAGCATCCTTCTTGTGGCGACTTCAGTTGATTTGCTTCTGAATCGCAGTTCACATGAACAATAAATCCTCCAGGACGAGGAAGGGTGACCTCGTTTGGCTTTCTTTCCTTGGCTCTGACTCAAAGTTTTCAGATATTTCCATTTTTGCATATTTAAGTCTTCTGGAACATCACTTCTTGGCTTCACTTCTGGATGACCTTGACCCCAGGTCCCTCTCAGGACGTTTGGAGAGAATTTCAGAGTCGCCACACACAGGCCCTTAGGTGACCTAACTGAAAACAAGTTGGTTGGGTGTATTGTAGGGTCCGTCATTTATGGTCAACATAGGGGAGGCTCTGCTCGACTTCTCTATTATTGAAGCTATACACTTTGGCCGTATTAGCTGGCAGGCTACCTAGACTTTTGCAAATCTTCATATAACAGAACCACCACCAACCTATGTTCTACCAGAAGTGAAGCTACACGGGCCCTTGCAATAACCAGCGCTGTGTGGCGCTCAACTCTCCAGGCACGTTGTTTGTAATGTGTAAAATGGAAATAAAAGGGCCATGTTGCTCGTAAACCGAAACGAGGGTGGGCAGCCTTCCGGTCCCTCCAGCAGGGTCACAACGCAGAAACCCACCTCTGCTCGGATGGCTGCACCCTCTGCTTCTCACGGCAGCTGCTCAGGCCCTCCTCCGCTTGTCCTTTCTCCCATCGCCCCCTGAGGCTGCTCTCCTCAATATATCAGTTACGTGGTTGGCACTTCTTTCCTCATTCCCCCTTCCTTTACCTCTTACTAGAGAGTTTCTCACACTATAAAAATGAGATCTTATTTTCAAGAGTTCCTCCCAAATGTCAGCCTTCTAGAAGGCCCCTGACCCTAAATATGAACTAAATGGTAAAACTGGTATAGAATGGTGATTGAAATAAAATTACAGACCCACCGAATAGGGCTTGGGTGTACAAACGGGAACAGGTTATTTCTGAGTTAGCCACACTTCATCCACTGAAAGGATTAGAGCCCCATCAGAGTTTTATTAGGATCATAATACAGTTTCTCTTTTATTTGTGCAAAGCATATTCTGTGACTCCATAGCAACTATCTCTCTGTTAACATAATACTGAAAATTGAAATATGATGTTGCACTTGAAGGGTAAATGTCAAAAAAAAAAAAAAAAAAAAGTGGGACACAGCTATTATGGAAACAGCATGGAATTTCCTTAAAATATTAAAACTAGGACTACCATACGATCTGGGCAATCCCACTTCTGGAGACACATCCAAAGGAATGACCTCGGTATTTCAGAGACAGCTGCGCCCTCACGTTCACTGCAGCATTATTTGCTATAGCCAAGACATGGAAACAACCTATGTGTCCATCAACAGAGAAATGGATAAAGGGATAATGAATTTTGCCATAAAAGAAGGAAATTCTGCCATGGTGACAATACAGATGAACCTAGAATACCTTATGCTAAGTGAAATAAACCAGGCCAGAAAGGCAAATACTGTATGATCCCACTAACATGAGTAAAATCTAAAACTGCTGAACTCATAGAAACTGAGAGTAGATTGGTGGTCATCAGGGACTGAGAGGCTGGAGGAAATGGGATGCTGTCAAAGGGGACAATTTACAGTTATAAGATTGATATGTCCTGCAAATCTAATGTATAGTGTGATGGCCATATTTATAAATACTGTATTGGATACTTGAAATTTGCTAAGAGAATATACCTTCTGTTTCACCAGAAACATAAAAAGGTAACCAGATAAAGGGATGAATATGTTAATTAGCTTGATTGTGATGTTGGCAATTATTTCACAATATCAAATCATGTATGTCTTATGTATATGCAAATTTTGTCAGTATTACCTCAGTAAGGTTGAAGAGATAAGAAAACAACGTGGGTAATTCTAGAAAGCATGTGGCTTCACCTCTTTTGCTGTAAGTACATCTGTGAGCCCCTCATCAATGATCCAGCAAAAGAGATGAAGACAATGGAAATAACTAGCACCTGGGACATCCTCAGTGTGAGCCCCTAAAACTCCACGGTGATGCACCAGGGCAAAGAAAGCCCATGGCCACGTGGTGGGTGAGGGGCTCTGGCTTCCTCACAGCCTCGCCCTCAAATGGAAGAGTGCTCAAGACTTTATCTTCTACTGGGGGGAAGGGGGTGAGAAGAAGACTATTAGATAATCATACGCAACTTTGTTCATTGGGTATGGTTAGTTCCATACGGTACATCTGTCTCTACCTTTACGTGCTTTCATGTTAGTGCGAAATGACCAAACAATACTGTAACTGCACAATGAATCGACCATGATTTTTACACTTATCAAATTATGGAGGGCTGCTTCTGAATTCTTACGGAAATTCTGCTGCCACAAGATTTCTACGTGGGGCCCTTCTGACATCAGCAGACCTACGTATAGTCTAAGTCAATGATTCGTACTAGCAAAGGGCAGGGGTACTTGGAAGCTCCCGGAAGCCACTTCGGAGAAGGACCCAACACCCTCTCTTCACAGGGTTGTCCATCTAGCTGTAATGCCTCCCTTGGCTGGGAAACCTCCAGGATGTGGGGCATAAGCAGAGAGAGGAAACGAACCAGCTCTTCCATTTATAAACATCATCAAAGGGCGAGTCTTAAAAGGCCAGATTAATGTCAGATGGTAGCCCATACCATTCACAATTCCACTAGTGGAATCAGGATTTCATAGAAGAGGACTTTAAAGAAGCTTCTCTTTGGAAACCTGATCATTGTATCTACTTTTCTTTAAATATGTGTCTAGAGTGGGAACCATGCTTGGGGTTTCTGAGGCCTGACTAACTGTTTATCGATTCCAGGAATCTAAGGCTCCATTTGCAGTTCATAGCTGGCACTGTCCAAAGGCAAAATGTCACCTAGAAAAAGCGACAAGTACTTTTCTCCTTTAAACTTAAAGTCATGTGGCATATAAAATATTGCAGTGCTATTGGGAAAAAACTAGCATTATTCCCAGAATCAATCAGCAAAAGATAATTGTGTTATTAAGAAACCATTTGACTGTGTGTAGATGAAAGCCGTATCTTGCTTCACCTACAAAAGCTTTAGAGTATATCTGAAGCATCTAAATTGCTTTTATTCATATATACATATATATCACGTAGAATTTGGGGGAGTATGCGGAATGAATTGCCTAACAAAGTAAGTGCATCCCATGAGCATGCTATGCAAATCATTTTGTGAAAGGTCGTTTTTATTAGCAACTGTGGTCGAATCAAATAAAGAATTTCTCAAATAATGTGACATATAATGTCCTGATACATTCAAATGCTGAGGATATTAAACCCAACAAAGCCTTATTTTAGGGGGCTAAGTCTAAACGGAATGAATCTGAGTTCTTTTAGATTTACTCAGCGTTTACTTATTCCACTACAGTTTCATGATGATCTCCCACATCACTCCATGCTCAGCACTAGAAAGTGTCCAGTCACTGTCCTGATTATCCTTGCCTTTGCAGCCAGCCCTAGGACACACAGACCCATAGCAGGTGCTCGCCAAGCAGCCGCCACTACTATTGACAAAATATTGTGGACCACGTGCCAGGTACGATATTGCTTGAAGTCTTGAGAATGCAGTGGGGAGCCACGCCTGACACAAATACTACTTCTGTTACAATGCTGTGGAGATTACAGGTGACACTACACGTTGAATTTTTAGCACAGGTCCTGCCTTGAGATTCATTAAGGGTATTATACATCAAACACTGAGCACAGTTCCTAGGACCCAGTAAACAGGTAAAAATCAATAATTACCTTCTCAAGATTAGCTGGTTAAGTGTGATCTAGATGAAAATGAATGCTAGTCATTGTGCATCTACGTCACGCACTAGGCAGGTCTGAACACTGCACCATTGACTTTCTAAAGCTGGGCCCACAGAAACTGGAAGAAGAAATAATTACCAAGCACAGGGTCAGGGAACTTGGAAGATGTGGTGTTTGTTCTAAGGAACCAGATGGGTGGTTTTGACCAGAAAACAAGGGGCCTGGGCCAATGTCAGAAGGGTTTGGTATTGAGAAGTTCAACCAGGCCAATGTCCACGCAGCGTAGTGAGCGCATGGAGACCATGGGGTGCAGGGGCTCGGCTCCAAGGTCAACCACAGCCAACTGATCCAAACGCAACTGGCCTAAGAATTTGTTTATCTATAACACACCTATCCATACATTCATTACTGCACTTTGTATTTGATATAGTAAATATTGTAAAGTATTGTTGCTTCACTATTACTTTATTTGTGGCTGTTTATATACATCAAAGGAATGTAATATACTATATTTAAAGTAGTCTAAAAGTCTACCAGACTATTTTTAACTTTTTACTGTGATACTATTCCAGTTTCTAACTTTGGATGTAAAAGTGATTTCTTTCTTTCTTTCTTTTTTTTTTTTTTTTTGCACTTTGAATAAACTCTTAAATCTTGAAAAGAAATTACTAGGTCAATCTTTTTTTTTTTTTTTAATTAATTAATTAATTTATTTATTTATTTTTGAAATTTTATTGTTGTTGTATTACATCCATCCCTTTTTTGCTCCCCTCTGTCCCCCTCCCCACCCACCCTTTCCCCCCAACTAGGTCAATCTTTAGGAAGGTTTTTAAAGTTTTAAAATCAAGATTGTTTAACGAAATAGTTGTACAATTTACATTCCTATTAGCAGCATGTAATATTATCTCTTTAACCAAATTTGGGTTAGGTTGCATAATATTCAGTTTTTGTTAATTTAATTTTTCTATTACTAAGTAAATGAATATTTACTTTGGTAATAAATATAATTTTTTAATTTATGAATTGACTGTCCACGTCATTCAATCCTTTTTCAGCCTAAAGGATCTTATGGTTTTGGTATAAATTTGAATAGACATTTTTTTTTAATTTTTTTAAGATTTTATTTCATTATTTCCAGAAGGAGGAGAAGGGAGAGAGGCAGAGAGGGAGAGAGACATCAATGTATGGTTGCTTTTCACCTGCCTCCAGCCACAGACCTGACTGGAGACCTGGTTTGCAACCTTGTTAAGTGCCCTGGCTGGGGAATCGAACCTGCGACCTTTGGGTTCGCAGGCAGGCACCTTATCCACTGTGCTACCAGCCAGGGCCTGAATAGACTTTTTTTATAATGAAAAATACTACTACATTTGTTGCAGTTTCTCCAATCTACCTTTAGCTTTTGCTTTTTTTTTAAATTTATTTTTTACTTTTTTAAAGATTTTATATATTATTTCCAGAAAGAGAGAAAGGGAGAGAGGCAGAGAGGGAGAGGAACAGAGAAACATCAATGTATAGTTGCCTTTCACCTCCTTCCAGCCACAGACCTGGCTGGAGTCTTGGTTTGCAACCTGATTATGTGCCCTGGCTGGGGAATCGAACCAGCAACCTTTGGGTTCGCAGGCCAGCACCTTATCCACTGTGCCACCAGCCAGGGCTACCTTTTGCTTTTAATTATGCATTTTTACCTTTTTTGAAGCAAAAATTATACCTACATTTTAAATTATGCAATGAACTGTCTACATGTTTTGGGTACTTGTGATTGTTTTTAAACCATGAAAGTCTTTCATTCAGAGATTTGACAAATATTACCAAAGCATTATTCAATTTTTCTATGGTTTGATTTTTTAACTACTTAATGCATCTTCAACTTATTTCTTAGTGTGGTGAGGTGAAATTTCTAGTTTCTGGCTTAGGATTTATCAGTTAAAGGATCTTAATTCCAATTTTTTTTTCTTTTTCATCCCTAGAGTCTTCGCTTTTCCCAGGGCCAAGTATAAAAAGAGATAAAAGATTACAGGCAGGTGTGAAATACTGTGGTTGTTGTTTCCCTCATTCAACATGGAGTGAGAGTCCATGACAGAACCTGTGGGTATCTACACATTCCCCTTAGTAACTTATCTTTTGCTTGTTTGTATCACATGAACGCAGAAATGATTTAAGACATCAATCAAACCATACATGAAATATTCATAATTAGACAAAATTGAAAAAAAACTGAAACGAACATAGAAACTCCACTTCTGCTGGAATCTGTCACGTACGAAAGGTAAATAAGAATGTAACTTTTAGATTATTAGACCAACTGGGAATATAACTTTTTTTAAGGAAATTTGTGTATGGAGCGTTAGCACAAGCTGCCTACATCTGGCCAGATGTGGGACATGCGATCCTGACAGGGGCAAGAAATGCCTTACCAAGGGCGGCAACATGGGTTGAGCAGAGCGAGAAATAACCAGTTTCTGCGGCTACTCGTTGGAGACTTGCCCAGACTGTGGTTTCAGGCAGAATAATCCATCAGAACGGATGAGGGAGGACTTGTGACAGAGCGTAAATACAAGAAGGGCCCAGATGGCTGAAGGGGTTATGGAGAAAGTGCAGAAGGCCAGTGTCTTACTGTAAACCATGTTCTTCTCCCAAGATCTTTCTCTGGTCACTTCTGTTTGTGTCTTTGGGCAGCAAATTAGGGGTGAGAGGCCAGGAGGCCAGAACTGGGCAGCTGAGACCAATGCCCCTTCCCCAAGTGACTGACTGGAAGGAGCAGGCAGTCGGGGATGAGATTCTGCAGTTAGAAGAACTGGTGTCACTTCCAAAAAGCGTTTTATTTCTCTGAGTTTCTGCTCATGCATTAATTGTTCATCTGTTTACCAGGGTCTACAAAGACCCTAGACTACAGCAAGTATGATGTTCAGGACTAAAGATAAGTGAGTCCAAATGCTCTGCAATGACGTCCACCCACCGAATACTTATTGAAGTCCTACTATGGGCTTTTACCCTTTGTAGGAGCTTGAAATACATGGGGAAACAAAACATAATCGTCTCCTGCCTTACAGAAATTCTTATCTTTCTCTTGTAATGTTTAAAACATACAAAACAGAGACTATGTCCCACATTCCTATATCCTCTTGAGATTTAACAAATGTTAACATTTTGCATTTTTGTTTCAAAACTTTTGTTTAAAGAAATAAAATCATAGAGCTGCCGTTACAGCTGCTTTGACCTCTCCTTCATTTCCCTTCCTCTCTTCAGTAATCAATTGCCCAGATACTGACAATCTTCAAATTAAAAAAAAATTAACACATCCATACTTGTTTTACAAATACATAATGTTGTATTTTGGAAATTTTGAAATGAGGTTTTCATTGTACTTCACATCGGGTGTTTGAGACAATTCACTTAATATTGAATTCCTACTATACTATTTTCCAAGTGCTAGAATAAAGCAGCGAAGTCTCTGCCCGTCTGAAGCTGATATTCTAATAGGGTAAACAGATAACCAGCAACGAAATATGAAATGTTCTATATAGAATAACATTATGGACTGAATTCCCTGCCCCCAATTCACAGGCCGACATCCTAACCTACAGGGTGACTCAGTTTAGACAGTGGGTCTGACAGGAAGCAAGAGAGTACAGGGAGAAGAGTCCTCAACCTAACGGCACAGGTGTCCTCATAGAAAGAGGTAGAGACACCAGAAAGTTTTCTTTCTCTGCCCCCATGCCCAGAAGAAAGGCCACGTGAGGACTCAAGGAGAAGGTGCCATCTGTGAGCCCGAGAGAGCGCACACCAGACACCTCAGTCAGGACCTTCTGTTTCCAGAACTGTGAGGTCGGAGGTGTCTGTTGCGTAAGCCTCCCGGGGGTGGCATTAGGTTACAGCAGCCCAACCAGGCTGGCCCAGCTGTCCAGCTGCTCTGTCGTTAAGTGCTACCAGGAAAAGGTTGAGTGGGAGACGGGGACAAAGCTGGTGTTGAGTGTCCAGGAAGGTCTTCGTGGAGAAGTTCCCTTCGAGGAACCACCTGAAGGAGGTGGATGAGCTGGTGACTTGCGGGAGGAAGGCAGGAAACGCACGCAGGTGCCAAGGCTCAGAAGGAGAACAGAGCCCGGTGTGCCCGGAGCAGCACAGGAAGCTGCCCGTGGGAGGAGGGGAGGGGGCGACGGCAGCGGAACGGAGGCCAGGCCATGCAGGAACCGCGGCGAGGGCCCCGGCAGAGGTATGCTGGGGCCCGACTTTCATTTGAACAGATGGCTCTGAACAGCCCTGCAGAGAAAAGATGGGAAGAAGCCAAGGGCAGAACCAGGGGAACTTATAAATTCGACCTCAGCAGCAAAAGCAAAAGATGATGGTAGCAGGGGGAGGTGAACTGATGAGAAGTGACCAGATCGGAGATCTAACCTGGAGGTTCTGAGCAACTCTAAGAACTGTCTTGCTAGTAACAGAGGTGAGGAAGCCTGCCAGAGGCGCAGATTTGAGGTCATAGGGTCCTCAGGCCCAGATGTTAAGGTGAAATGTTGAATAAATGGGCCGTGAGAGGTAGGAGCCTAAAGTTCAGGGTTGAGATCTAGGTTGGAGATGCAACTTTAAAGTCATTAGTACAAGATTGGTATTTAGATGAGGTCACTTAAAGAATAAGTGTTGATAAAAAAGAGAAATCCAAGAAGAGGCCATAGATGACTAGCAATCTGGAAGGGTGATGGGGATTGGCCAGAAATTTGGGAGGAAAACCAGGTGTCATAGTCTGGAGTTAAACGAAGACAATTCTTCAAAGGGATCATCAAATGGATTAAATTTATGAATGTTACAGGTAGATCAAGGTCAATCATTTATGTCCTGTATAGTTTTCTGCACTATGAATATAACCATTTGAAAGTTATCCATTCCTGTTGTAATGGATATTTTGGTTATTTATGATGTAGCACTGATCGACTCCGTCTGTGACTGACAGTTGCTCTAGGGTGTATACTCACATGAGAAACTGTGGGTTGTAGAATAAGCATCTGCAACTTTCCTAGATATTGCCGGGTTGCTTTTCAAAGTGATCGTGCCTATGAATGCTCCCACCACCAGTATCTAAGACTTCACATTCTTGCTCACACATGGCATTGTTCAATTTGTTTTGGACAGATGGACGCGAATTGGTATCATGTTGTTTTCATTGGCATTTGCCTGATAGTCCTAGCGAAAAGCATCTTATGGGAAATGCCTATTTACCATAGCCTTTGCCCATCTTTCAACTGGGTTATTTTTCATCCTATTAATTTGCAAACTGGACACTAATACTTTGTTGGTTAAATGCGTTGCAGATGAATCTTCCACTAGTCTGCGGCTCATCTTTTAACTTTGCTTATAACAGCTTTAGTTGTACATTAAAAACATCTTTAGTGTACCCAGGATAGTTGGGAAGAATTAGTTCTAGGAAGAGGAGATGAAACATTTGCAGGTAGGTTTTAAACTTGATGTCAGCAAGTAAACTAAGTTTTCCGCCTGATAAGTTCTGACTTCAAATCATCAAGCAATAAATTAATCTAAGTAATCTATTACCTAATCAACCCAAAGAGCAAGCCAGCCAGTCATATTTTGACGGTGAAGGGCTAGTCAGTGGAGGGAAGAAACCAGGGAACTGCCTGCGGAAGGGAAGGAGGCGGGTGAACATGACTCGGCAATGGTTCCCGTCCGCGCACTTGTCTGGTTTTCTCAGGCTGGCTGCAGCATCTCCAGTGATGGCACAGAGATGGCACAGAGATGGCACAGAGATGGCACACGCTGAGGTCTCCCACAAGTCTCCGAATAACAGAGGCCCCCCCAAAAGAGAGGGTTTACATGAAGGTGAAGAGGGCATGGTTTGGAAGTCGCATGAAGGCATGAGGATAATGCTGCCGCCATCTCCCTACCTTGAGGAACATGGGGTGCTGGGAACTAAACCATAACCCCCCCTTTCTAATGTTGAAGTGCCGACCCCCAAAGTGACTGCAGTCAGAGAAAGGGACTACAGGGAGATAATTAAGGTCCACTGATGTCTTGTGGGTGGCGTGGATACAAGGGTAGTAGTATCCCTGTCGGCAGACACCCCAGGGAGAGCTCTCTCCCTCCTCCCCACGTGTCTCTGCCCCTCTTTCTTACCAAGAGAGACATTGATAAGATGGCCACCTGCAACCCCCGGGCAGAGCCCTCTCCAGACACTATCGTCATTGGGGCCTGGATCCTGGGCTGCTGTCTGAACTGTGAGGGAATAAATACCTGTAGTTTTAACCCCCTCTCCACCCCAGCCTATGGCATTTTGCTACGACAGCCTGAGGGTAAGCAAGCTGCTGCCACCTGAGACACTTCAGCGAGGACTGTGCATCAAAGCAGGAGTGAGGCTGAGTACAGAGGGAGGAGGCATTTTCTATAAAAAGCTGAAGGCTGTAGGTCATTTTGTTTCCTGGGAAACGGCAACTCAGATGAACGTACAGGTTTCCTCCTCTCCCAAAGGAGCCACGGTTACTGTTTTTATCTTTATTTTGAACTTTGGGGCTCCATATTATTAAAATAAAACCTTTTATATTTGGAACAGAAATATTTAAGCATCTTATGTTTAGAATTTTTGTAGTTAAGAACCCACTGGTTTATTTTTTCCACTACACCATTTGAATGATTTTTATATTATTTTTATAAATGACAAGAGAGTAGATGGTATTTCTGGCTATTATTTTCAAGCATATAAACACATTTTGAGGACAGTTTCTAGTTATTTTTTTAGTTCCAATAAGTAAAAAGTTTATAAAAGTTAGGGCTGTTCATGTACGCTATACTAATTTTTATATAATGAATATCACTTAAGGATGTGGTGATGATTATATCTTGAGGAAAATTTGCATTTTAGGCTCCTTGATTTGTGTTTCAATGGAAGTATCCCTTTTACCAATGGTGTTCTATTCATAAAATAAACAAAAAACAAATAATAAAAATCAATGTAAAATTCAAAACCATTGCAACTAACATGTTAGCTATCAGTGTTCCAGCAACAGATAAACAAACTGCGTGGTGGAAATGCTGTTCTGCTCTGCACTAGCTGTCAAGAGTGCTAACTCAGTACACACTTAGTGGTTTTACAGCTGTGTTTAACAGAGAAAACAATTGTGCACATTAGTTATTACCAAAACAGGTGTTGAAACAGAAGACACCATTACCTCAATGTAAAACCAACTACGAAAACTTTTGAGTTGGCTGAGGTCACAAATGAGCCTTATTCTCACAGTCAGGTATTTATAGTTTCATCAGTATTCCCATTATTCCTGTGTCGGACACTTGCACCCCAACATACTTGCAGGTGTTACTTTACCATGTTTCCTGTACCCTTAGCCAGGCTAGGTCACAACTCATTGTATCTCTTCAAAAATAAAATGACTCTCATTGTTTTCTACCATCATTATTATAATAGCACAGTTTGAAGAGGCCATTGAAGAGTTCCTAGATTAGGAGTACATATACAGTCTCTGAGGGTGTATCAAGAATATTTCACTTTGTTTGCATTTTCAGAACAAGAAATGATAATGAGCTCCATGTCTATGAAAGTATACAATTTTATGTCAGGTTTTTCTCATTTAGAAACTTGACTTTTACTATCACAATGTAAATACTTCCTCTACGATAAATCTAGTTGCTCTTGAAGAGATTTAATATTTATCTGCATGCCTTGCAAATACCTTATCAAAACCAGGAGTAGGCTGATGATCTTAGCAATAAATCTATTTTAATGTGATATTTATTTCACATTATGTAAAACTTTGAGAACTTTTAAGACTAAATAAATAAAATATCAAAAAAATCATTTACTGCAGAGCAAGAAAGAATAGCAAATAGGTTAAATAAATTCCATGTGCAATACTGAACTTTAAAATGTTGGATGTTTGTCTTTCAAAACTTTGAATTTACTTTTTTTTTTTAGAATAAGGAAGACCTATATTAATTGAGTTGTATATCCGCAAGGAGATCAAATGGATAGGAAACAATTCAGCTCTTGCTCCCCACCCATGAGCACTTTCCCTTCTCAGTTGAAGAGGAAAATGTCTCAGGGGTACATTTTTTATGAAGTAGGCATAGGAAAAAGGGTTGATATGTTGCATTTCAAGACTCTGATGGTGATGGGAATTGAAAAAACTCTGAGAAGACTGTCTCCTGGGGCTTGTTTTTTCCTTCTTCTGTTGAGAGTGAAAGCTATTTAGAAAGTGGGAACTGACAATCTCATCATAGGACAGTCAAGTTACACTATATAAAATGCTAATAAGAAACTAGGCTAAGAGCTGCGCTTACTAATTGGATGTTTGGCCAAACCTCTGAAGGGAAATTCTGTCCAGCTTCAAAATGCCTACAGGATGGAATTAAAGGCAAAATACAGCCTGAGTTCATTGGCCAATGGTGAGCCGTGACAAAGGCACCCACGTGAGGAGGAGAAAACAAAACAGTAACAAAATAACAGTAACGGGACTTGTATAAAGACACAGCAGGAAAAGAAAAAGAGGGGTGAGGGTATCAACCAATGTCCCAAAAGCTGAGAGCATAATAATAATAAAAAAAAATCATGGTAGCTTTTAATTTGATTTTTTAATTTAATTTATATTTAGAGGAAAGAGAAGGAAGGGAGAAAGAGAGGGAAAGAAACAGATGTGAGAGAGAAACATTGATCAGTTGCCTCTCATACATGCATGTGTCTTTATTGAGAATCGAACTGGTGAACTTTTGCTTTGCAACCCACTTGGCCACACCAGCCAGGGTTGCTGTAGCTTTTTAAGACTCATTACTGGACACAGACCAGTAGAATCCATCAAGCATATGTGACAGATACACCTAAAGAAAAGGCTAATGTGGATGTGAAACAGGATAAAATGAAGTGGGAGGAGGCTGACAAAGATTGGCAGAAAACCTTGAATGTAATAAAAAAAATTAAATTCACATTGAACATTCAAATTAATTAAAAGTAAAATTAGAAAACTTCCAACTATTTTTCCAGAATGCAAGAAAAATGATCAAGAGATTTTAAAAACCCTGGCTGGTGGCACAGTGGGTAAGGCACTGGCCTGCGAACCAAAGGTCGCTGGTTCGATTCCCAGCCAGGGCACATAACCAGGTTGCAAGCCAGTTCTCCAGTCAGGTCTGTAGCTGGAGGCCGGTGAAAGGTAACCATACATTGATGTCTCCCTCTCTCTCCCTTCCCCTCTTTCTCTGAAAGTAAAAAATAAAATCTTAAGAAAAAAGAGATTAAAAAGAAGGGGGCAAAAGAAAAGGAAGATGATGGATATGAGGAGCAAATTATAGAAGATAATAATTTTAAAGGAAACAAAAACATTTGAACACAAGTAAAATGTGAAGTAAACAAGCAAACAAAACTCAAAATAACTCAACTGAAAAATCATACCATCAAGTAATTGAAGAATCTCATCTCTAGACACCCTTGGGAGGATTTTGAATTAAATGGTTAAAGAAAATGTTGAAAGAACACCCAGAAAAATTGGCTACCTTTAAATTTTCTTCTGCATTACTAAGTGCCAGGGAATTTTGGCATAGTATCTATAATGAATTTTAAACAAAAAAACTTAAAAAAAAAAAAGTCTAAACTAGCTGAACTGTCTTTCACTTGTGAAGCCAACAAAAAGACATTCTCTTTTAAGCGAAATTTTCTAAGTATACTAATTACCCATCTTGGAAAGAAATTGTATAAAGATATATTTCAGTTGAAACTAAATCAGAATTAAGAATGTAAAAAGATAAAAATAATGGTAGACACGGTAGAAACAAATTTGCATTTATTTTCCACTTCTATGAAATAAACCGAGAGGAACTTATCTGTAATAAGGAAAAGGATTTACGCATAAAGAAATGTATTATAGTATAATTATAGCATAACTGTAAAAAATTTCAAATATTCAACAACAGGATACCATGCAACAAGTTAAGTTGATGATAAATTTTAATGATATGGTTTAATTTTATGATGAAATATTTACATAAAGAGCAGAGTAAGAAATGGTAAGTCCACAAATTCACAATATGAAGAAAAAGCACGCATGGCTTTTATCTATAATTTTTGTATCTTTAAAAGGAGATCTACAGTAAATATTATAAAATATTAACTTGTCAAAAAGTGTTGAATAATGAGTATATATATATATATTTATTTCACTTCACTATATGTAGTTTTTCAGAATTACCATTTAAAAAGAAAAGATGTTAAAAGATAGATTATAATAAAAATTAACCAGACCTATCACTTTTGGGAAGTGATTAAATGTTATTTTTTTTCCCTCACACTATTTTGTATTTTCCATTAGTTTTTCCATATTTCCTACAGAAAATAAAACTACACTTTTTCAAATGAATGAAAACCACCCACCCAGTGGTATTCATTCATTTTCATTGTTCCTGTAGTTTCCCGGGTGAGTGGTTTTCATTCATTTGAAAGTGTAGGTTTTTTTTTCTGTAGGAAATGAGAGTCTTACAAAAAATTCTAATATCCCTACCTATCAATTTCCTCATCTGTAAAAGGGTGAACATTTCTGCGTCCCAGAATTATCATGGAATTATGTAATAAAATGCTCTACATCAGTACATGAGACGGTTTTTTGAACGAGTTTATCTGGGGAGGAAGCTGGCATGGAGATCGGGTGGGTTTGGTTTCTAGCTAAGAGGCCCAGTAATTGTTCCTGTAGTTACACTTGGAGTCAGGCTGCCAAAGGAGGTTCTCCTTACTATGGAGTGCTTTCTATTTCCCTTGGAAGAGACAGTGCCAATGCCATTCTGTGACTTTGCCAACATTAAAGAGAACAACAGAGGCAGGTGCAGAAATTTTGTTATAGGCAGAAGGCCCTGATTTATTCCGTAAGGCAGTGCCAGGTTAAGTGTTACAAAAAATCCACACAGAGGGTGGGTAGAAAATGTGTTCTAATTCACCTAAGGGGTAAGTGGTCAGGTTCAGAGGCAACAAAAGTCACCTGATCCACAGCTAGAATAGGGTTCTCAGCCTTCCTTGCAGTAGCTTCGCCCTTGGGACTGAGCTCCAGCCTGTGGTATATAAACAGAAGGGGTCTGCACCTCAGAGAGATGTGCTGGACCTTCAAAAACCTTCCATGAATGACTCTTCTTTCTTGTATTGGCTGGACACGGATATTGCCCAGGATGAGGAGCCTGGGTTCTGCTTCTGGCGCAAGCAAGAGATTTCTACCAATTTCTCCTGAGTATTCCCCCTTGGGTTTTCCATGAGCACAAAATAAACTTTAAGGGTGTTTACCCGTGAAAAATTTTACTTTCAATGTTATAGTAGTTATAGTATTGTCCTTACAGAGGTTTTCTCACACCGGGGGGCAGCAAGTTGCAGACACAGAACTTGAGAGTAGGTGGGGCGAGGTGAAAAGGTAATGGAACCACCGCAAAGGCCTGTGGATTCTGATTCAGGCAAGAGAATTTAAGTGAGGTCCTTGGGCAGAGCGGGCGTGGAGCAAAGATGCGTTCATTTTCACTGCCATGCATTGATTTTAGTATTAACACTAGCAGCAGTGGCCGGGACTGAATCCTGCCTGTAACCGAAAATCAAGGGGAGTGCTAGGTCTTATTTTACCCATTGGTATTCAATGGATACTCCACCATGTGCAATATGAAACACTTCCCTCAATTCCTTATCTTTCCTTTAGCTGTTGCTCAATTCCTCTCCTCATCCCTCCAGCCAAATAGCCTATGGATGCTGCCTCCACCATCACATTCCAACATGGCGTCTGCCTCCACCCTGCCAAGGTGACCACTGACTCAAACATCAATCAGCTTTCAGTAGAATTGATGGCTTTAAAAAAAAAATTAAAATGATTCATTGTTTTTCATTGATCCCAATTTCAAGTATTGGCATTGTGACCCTGACCTGGCCATTTCTGCATGAGCTGGCCATTTCCGGCCCGGTGTGACACCTGAGCAGTATCACGTAATGGGTTCAAGAACAGGGACTCTTACAGAGAAGTCCTTGTTGAGATCTTGCTTTCAGTTTTGACCTCTGCAAATTACTTACCCTCTCTCTGCCTCAGTTTCCTTTCTTTATGTGTGAAATGGAGAGCATCCTAGTGCCTATACTGTACATTTGTTGTGAGGAGCAAACAAAACACCAATGTGTAAGCAGGGATCAGAACCAAGTCTGGCACAGAGTATAAGCTCCATTCTTATCACTGTGCTTTCATGCCTCACACTCGGTAAATGTCTTCCCACCATCCTGGAATTCTCTAACATTCCAAGTTGTATCATTTCTGCTGTCCTACCATGACACCTTCTGTGTTCTTTCTCCCATGTCCCTTCTCCCTGACTGGTGTCTTTCATCCTTCCCTTTGAAGAGGCTTTTGTACTATCTTATCTAAAATTGCTTCTCATTGCTGTTTTTAAATGAGGCCCCATTCTTTTCCTTCATGGTACCTACAACAGCTTGCAGTTGTATTGGAAAATGCACTGTTTAGTGCTTCTCTAATTGAACAATAGGTTTGATGATTGTTAGCTACCATGCAGGCCTTGTCCACTGAGGACCTACCACAGCATGCAGGCCTTGTCCACTGAGGACCTACCACAGCGCCTGGCACCTACTGGGTGTCGGTAAATATGCACTGAGTGAATGGATAAATAAATGACAGTAAGTGTTTCTTGAACTAGGTTCCAACTTTCCCACCTAGCAGGGGAGCAGGCCTACGTACGAAGAGATGAGGATAATGAAAGTGCTGGAGATAGAGAACCAGACAAGGCGGTGCCTATAGTATGTGGAACATTTCATCTTTAGATGTAATTATTTTGTAGTAATTAAGAGCTAATTCATGTTCAGGTAATATGACATGTATAAGTGTAAGATCAAATTCATCTCAGGTCTTCACAGGATCTTTGTTCTATCTGGAAATGGTTTCAAATGATATAAGCTCATTAAAGGCAAATCTTAAACGGTGCCTAGGATAAAGTGGAACCTCAATAAATACTGATTACTAAATTAATTAGTAGTTCCCTTGAAGTGATTGGTGCCTGTAATTGCCTTTCGATTCTAAGTGACTTGCTTCTAATTCCACATTTCAACGGAAACAATCTTGCCAAGAGAAATTGTCTGCAATCTCTGGCCAAGCTAAGCTTACTTTAATATTTTTGGCTTTTCCCCAAAATATTTACAGTTTTCTTTTCACCCCCGATGATTTCTCGGTTAATGGAGGTCAAGAGCATCAACCTTAGTGCACATACAATGCTGCTGTCAATGTCCTGAACAAAATTTTCTCATTGCAAGGGCATGGCAAAGTTTCCTAGCATAAATTATATGCCCTCTCCTACTTTCATTTAAAACATTTTTTACTGAGAGCATATTATATACCAGACACTCCCTTCAGAGGTGACTTTAGTGGGGTCAGGCAGAGCGGTGAGAAATGCCCTTCATATGCCATAATAACCTTGATCCTTTTTGTTAGTAATTTGCTTGTTATGGGTGCCTCTTGACTTTCTCTGTGAGTTTTTGAGTCCACAGTAGAGAGAGAGAGAGAAAAGTCCAGAGTGTTTCTGGCATATAAGATGAAAGTAAGCAGTAGTGCTATTTCCATTGTTGATTTCAGTGGTGTTAGGAATCCTTTCCCAAAGGGTAAGCATCCACCTGAGAGAGTAGAAAAGGACTTTTTGGAATGAAGCCTCACCTTTATAGAATAACTTCCTTGAAGTGAGGGATTACATTATAACCACCTAGAATACCGAGAGGTTTGGTTCCCTTAGGAACATTCGTGCTCAGTACCCCAAGCAGGGCATTGTGAGAATGACCAAGCCTGTCTTTTTATGCGTCTCCCCTGGATCTCCGGCTGTAATCCTCCCTCTACCTACATCCTCATTGAGCAGGTTCCCAGGGGTCCTATCCCGCCTGTCAGAAGCCAGCACATGGTGCCCTGCAGACCCTAAAATCATATCCTTCCTACTTTCCTCCCCACCTTTTAATTCAGGCTTCTCCATTCTGTTTAACAACAACCAGTGAGAAATTAGTCATCCAGCTCTGCTCTGAGCTCCCATCCTAAGGGAGGACGGTGAGAAACAAAGAGTCTAATGCCAAATCCTTCTTTTGCTTACCTATCCCTCAATTTCTTTTATTTTCTATTAATACGAATCGCTTTAGTGTCATGTGCCCCCACAACAGCAACATAGCCTTTGTTTTCTAAAATAGATTAG
The DNA here is from genome assembly GCA_004026585.1 of Noctilio leporinus. Lineage (NCBI taxonomy): Eukaryota > Metazoa > Chordata > Mammalia > Chiroptera > Noctilionidae > Noctilio > Noctilio leporinus. The sequence goes on along the minus strand of PVIW01003247.1, from coordinate 70,128 downwards.
AAAACTGTTTCTTTAAAATGTTTTTTTTTATCTCAAAACTTTTATCTTGTTTCAATCTATTCCTTATCGCTCTCCTCATTTCCAGTTAGCTTGTAACCACATCTAATCTCTTCTTATCTGGCTGATCTCAAACTGGACTTTCCAGTTTGAATTTTGTTGACATGGTAAAAATATTTTCATTCATTCACTCCTTCACTCCTTCCTCCATTCATCCTGCCGTCCATCCATCCATCCTTCCATCCATTAAGCATTTATTGGGCGTCAGTGTGCCAGAAACTAGAGTCAGTTCCTGGGGAAGGTCAGAATCTTTGCCCTGCCTCTCACAGTTGCCAGTGAAGAGATACATAAAATATACAGTATTAATAGTAAAGAAGAGACAGTGAACACTGTGATTTGTTTAAATCCAAACATGAAGTCAGAATATGTTTGAAATCTAAAAGATTCTGGATGTTTGAACATTTGCCATGTCCAACTGAGTCATACGGGTAAACTACTGCCCAGTCTTGCCTGCTACAAAGGGAAGTGGATTTTGCGGGGTGTTCGTTTTGGTTTGTCCCCACACCCCAACCCCCAAGCCTCCCTGCACTACTATCCACAGAAGAGATGGAAAAGCAAAAGCTCTGAATTTTCTGCCTCTCGAAGGGGAGCGCCTGTATCTTGCACTGACATAAAATTTGCAGGTAGGTGCACGGGTGTAAGTTTAGGGTCCTAACAAAAGCCCCTACCACAGACGTCCCTATGACTCGGATTGAACCCTGGACCGAACACTCCCTGGGGTCCCGGGTGGGGCAGCGCCTGCAACGTCTCCTTGGAGCCCCGGGGCGCAACACACCGCTCTGCTCTCAAGCTCGGGCGTCGTCCGCCTGGCGTCCCGCGCCGGGAACAGCAGGACCCCAGGGACGAGGGCTCCCTGCGACACAAGGCCCGGGGCCTCACTGCGACAGCCCGGCCTGCGGAGACTTGCGAGCCGGCGGCGGCACGGTGCCCTCCCCGTCCCCCTGCTGCGGGGCCGTCGCCACTCGGCCAGGAATCCGCAGCCTCGGGCCGAAGGCAGAGCCCCGAAGAGCCCGGCCTGGACACACTGCGGCGCGGCCCCGCTGTGACGGCGACCAGCACTCTCCCGGCTGAGTGGCAGCTGGCCGCCAGCGGGCGCGGGAGAAACCAGGCAGCTCGGTTTCTGCATCTTCTCCCACGGCAGGACGTCAGGTTAGCTTAGTGCAACCAACGTCCGTCTCCTCACTTGATGATTGACAACCGTGGGAGGCGCCCCGAGGGAGAAAATGTGGCCGAGAAACTCCCCCCTCCCCAACGACAGGCGGGGCCCACTTAGGAGCTGCAATGCCCTTAGGAACGGTGAACAGATGAGGAAACGTTCAACAGAGACAAGGAACATGCCAGGTCTCAAGAACGCTTTCGTGGATGCCTGGCTGTTAAGGTGTTAATGGTCCTATTTGGAGGAAGGTTATGAGTTCAAGAAGTTTCTCCTTCTCCTAGAGTGGTCTTCATCTGAGGCGGCCTGTAAATGAGAAGCAGTAGCAGACCTGATTCCAACAGAATTATAAATCCCAGGTCTTGGTCTGGGAGAAATGATTAAACTGATATGATAAGACTTATCTTGACCTCTTATTTGGTTTTTTTCCTCATATGGAATATTATGTTTATTAGTTTTTCTGTGTGTGTGTGTGTGGGGGGGTCTTATGAACACACAGGCACAAAATAAGCGTAAAAGAAGTAGGAAAATAATGAGATGTAAGGGTAGTCAAGTTCACATCTAATTGGAAGCATTTACAAAGAATTACCTCCACAGGAAAAAAAAAAAAATTAGAGTATGCCTAATTAAAAATAATCAATATTGACAGACTGATACTGAATATAATAATGGTCTAGTTTTTTCAGACCTTGGAGTCAGATTAAATTTTACATATTCCACTCATTTGATTCAACTCAAGTCAATAAATATTTACGAAGCACTTTGTCAACACCAGGAGTGACAGATAGCATTTTAAAAGACTTTAAAACATGCTAAGTATTTTCTGGTCCTAAGCAACTGAAGACTTTAGAGTAAGGGCCTGGTGAGAGACGGAAGAGTTGTGTTGGAGGGATGAGGATAACAATTGAAAGAGTTCATTGGTGCAACCCAGTTTTGGTGTTGCTCTCACACAACGAGAAGGTAGAGTTTCAAGAAATAAACCATGCTGAACGCTGTAAAATCCTCCAACTTTTAAGGAGCAGGGAACTGAGGGACCATGGTCAAACTGGGCTACTAAGAGGTAAGGTAGAGTTGCCATGTTGACAGCCAAATGTAGGGCTCTTCCTTAAAGAAAGCAAAATCTGCAGAAAAGTTGAAGCAACAGCTACTGTTACATTAGCTCTTTCAGGACACAAGGTGGTCAGAGCTGGAGAAGTAGAAGCGGACAGAAGCCTGAATAGCTCTGTGTGTGTGTTGATGCTCTTTGTAAATTTCTTTACATTTAAGGTGGAAATTTGCATATAGAGAGGATGAGCCCACAGAGAAGGAGATACTGGAAATGGGAATAAAAGTGCAAATGAAAGGAGTAAGATCCTGGAGGGGCAAAGATGTAATGGTGTCCAAAGCAGGGGCTCAGGCCTCCGGGCTGTCTCGGAAGTGCAACATCCTTCAGGCGTCCCCAGGGAGAGGGTGACCTTCCAGACCAGAGGAGTGATCCTGCCTCCCCTACTGGGAAGAGGTGGTGAGCAGATCTGGTACTGTAGAGGACAGCTAGGAGTTTGAAAGAGGATGTGAATGTGGCGGAAACCTGGACTGAGAGGGGTGAATTGATGAGGTTCATGTGTGATGAGTGAGCTGTACTCTGTTGAGTAACTAGGAGGCAGGAATGTTAAAACTAATTCTGGACCAAAATAAGGATAAAATCAACCTAACTAATCCAGTCCCTCCCCTTCCTCGTCCCCACTCCAGGAGACTGTAGAGAAAGAAGCTAGTTAAATTAAGGCTAGATTTGTTTTCATTATTATTTATAATATCACTTTCTTCTTTGGTACATTTCATAAACTACAAAAGATTTTAAAGTCTTCCTTGACCTTATAATATGTTTTATGTTTCCATTATTATTTCAGAGACTGAATCAGTACTTTAAGTGGAAAAGCATATTTGAGTTAATTTTTCAAGAAAATAAATGTTCAAGGTGTAGGAGAAAAGGAAAGAAGCTAACATTTACAGCCTAATTTCAGTAGGAAAGATGTCATTCTAGACTAGGTTGAAATAATGAAGTACAATAGTTTATTATTGGAGAACACTTGCTTTTTAAATATTTTTATTTTATTATTTTTTAAGATTTTATGCATTATTTTTAGAGAGAGGGGCAGGGAGGAAGGAAGAAAGGTAGAGAGATATCAATGTATGGTTGCCTTTCACCTGCCTCCAGTGGGGGACCTGGCTGGACACCTAGCTTGCAACCTGGTTAAGTGCCCTGGCTGGGAATCGAATTGGCGACCCTTCGATTTGCAGGCTGGTGCTCAATCCACTGAACCACACCAGCCAGGGCTATTTTTTTTAATATCATATTTTAATATATAGCATACGATATCTTATATTGTTTAACTAACCCAATAGGTAAATGGAAGCATTGTACTTATGGAAACTCCCTTGTCAAGAGATTTAACTTGCCAACTAATAGTTGTCAAAGTTTGTATCATGCACATGCAATTTCAGAGAATATCCTCATTTTTATGTTTTAAGTAAAATTGTACTTCTGTTTAAGATAATTCCAAAGAGTAGCATTTCTTCCAAAAGTGTCATTGCCAACTAAAAATTCTAATTATTTTAGAAGAGTACACTCCTGTCTGAAGTGTTTCAAACAATTTACAGTTGATTTAAAAAGTTCAAATATTCTTAGAAAATTTAGAGAAAGAAAACCCTATCATTCTTTTGCAATAACGAGGCAAAGTGACACAATACAGACCAAGCAGTTTTCTCAAGGTCGTAATTATTTCGGAGTAGACCAAATCCGTAACCTTCTGTAAACCCTCACGGAGTCCCTTGTCCATCAGTCTGCATTACGCTTCTTGCCTCTGTATCACTTTGAACCCTAAGCAGCTTTGATCTTCAAGGGAATGTCTCTTGCAGGGTTTTATGACCTATTATCCACTTCAGGGGCTCGCTGGCTAACTGCAATAGATTATCGTCCAGGTGGGCTGTTATTCCACAATTGTGATGGGAGGAAAGAACGGGGCAGGTGTGGGGAATAGAAAGGAAGCTGGAAAATCATGACAGCATATGCTCTTGGAATTAATGAGCATCTATTCTTGGTCAATCTTAGATTTGTGCTGAACTTTCAAAAGATCTCTAAAAGGAATGTTATGCTTTAAGGAGAGTTTTATAGACTTTAAGCAGTAAGTGGCCTCAGACAAGGCTGGGGGCTCTAACTCAGCCTCAGTCCACGTGACTGGGCCCCTCTGTGGGTCCCGACAATGCCTGCAGGTTGTCTGAGTGGCGGAGGGGCGTGGCCAAGATGACGGGTGGCCCACTTCCCTGTGAGTGTCCCAGGCTGCCACCATTGCAAACTGGTGGCCTACAGCGGCAGACATGCACCCGAGCAGCAGTCTATGGGACTAAGGCCCATGGCCTCACTTCTACGTGATGGCCTCTGCAAAAACCTTACCGCCAATAAAATCACACCGGACATGACTTCAACTATGAATGTGGGGGGTGGAGATATAACTCAACCCATATAACTCAACTTGATAAAGCCAGGAACACTGGCTTAAGTGTATTATTTAAAGTTATCAAAATGGCTTGAGGGAGAATATATACAGACACTGTGTCTGCACATAATATCATGATAAATTTGTATCTCATAATCTAAGGTAGAAGAAGGTAAATCAAGAAATGACCATCATAAGCACCTTATTTGGAATTGCTCAGGTAACCAAAAGAAGAACTAAGCCTGAAAACCATTCAAATGGTTTCCTCTGAGGTTTCGGGGTAAGGGCAAGAATCCATGCCTTACTATCATTATAGTCTGTTAAGTGATTTCAACTTTTAAAATTATGTGTATGTTATTTTGATACATTTTAATTAAAAGTTAAACTAAAGGTTTAAATTCTTTATAATTATGATATTAGTTGGCAATCGTAAAAAAGTAAGAATAGTTTTGGAAGACCAACTAAGATGAATTCACCCGATAAAAACAAATAGGTTGTCTCTGCAAGTAGGGTAGCTGGGAACTTAGTGAAACATCATAGGACTAAGGAAGAGAGCAGCCTGTTTTCATTGACCAAGGTAGTGTCTGGTAGGAAAGTGTTGTGAGACGCTATAAAGTTGAAAATACAGTTTCAGGGTTAGAGCATGGAGAATAAGGCTGAAAGTATCCTTAATTTGTTTTTTCTCAGACACATCACTCATGTGTTTCATGGTTTTGAATAACGCACTTAACCTTTCTATCTCACTGTAAATACATGTTATTGCCTGGAACCTGTGGAAAATAATATTTCTTTTCTTGATCTACAATTTGTTTTTAAACCGTTTTATTCTTAGAGTCCCTTTTCTTATTTGAATGATATACTTGCGTATATGTGTATATATACTTATTTTGTTGTCAGATGTAGTAAAATTTTATTGCCATGCTGTCATCAATTCTCCTTCACAGGATTTCTAAAGATCAAAGAAGCTAAACCTACTTTGACTGTACATACATAGTTCCCATCATCTAAGTTGTGAATGGGAAGTAAAAACCCATGGCTCACGAGCAGGAACTGAATCAGCAACCTATCGGTTCTGGATATGAAGGTGTCACTTAGAGAATAACTAGCAATGGCCTAACTCTTAACTGCTAATCAATTTAAGTGAGCCCTACATAGACTATGGCGAAAAAACAAACAAACAAACAAACGAATTTGTGCCCAGTGAGACTCCCAACGCCTATTCCTGCAGAGAAGCAGAAATTGAATAGAGAAGCTCCTTCCTAGCTGTAATGAGCCACCTGCCTCCAGTGATAAAAGCAGAGGAGGCACAGGAAACGCGCGACACAACAGGGAGCACTCCCAGCTCTGGCAGAGAGGTAACCATTGGTGGAACATCACCAGACTTTCAGCGGATGTGCCGCCATGTCTTGGGTTAGTCGACATTCAATTATTAAGTATTATCATTTACTTCTCATGCATCATCAACTTAAAGAGAGAAAAACTAAAAGTGCTCATTTTATTTCCATAAAACAGTGATCAATTGTTCACTAAATGTAGTCACCTAGTAGGTGTTACCAATCAAAGGAAAACAGGCAGGGTGGGGAGCAGGTAAGCTACGGAAACAGCCTTCACGCTGAGAAAACCATTCTTATGGGTCACTGGGAAAAACAGGTCAAGTGCACTATCCATGGGCACATGTACTGCAGATTTGGTTTTGTTTTGCCCAACCTAGGACCCCAGTACAAAACGAGCAGAGATGTGACACCTGAAAGATGAACACAGTTGCAACTGGTAGCACAGAGATCCAGTCCTGAGGTGCACTGGGGAAAGTGCAAAGACAAGTGAAAAGAAGGGGGGGCCGGGCAGGGATAGAAAGCGTGGAAACTTGAAGATCAACGTTTATAATGGATGGCTATTCAGTGACAACCATATAAACATGGTAAGTTCTTTCTAACAGGTATTAATTAATGAAACAAAACGCAACTGTTCCTGTAATACGAAGCTACTAATTTGGTAACCCTTCCTTTCTTTTCTTCCACAAAAGATCTCACTTGTCCTCTTTTTAATAAATAAAATGGAAATGTTTGACAATGACTGCCCATTAAAAAAAAAAAAAAAACATGAACAAAATCCTTATTATAAAAGGGGGTGATTTTCTAAAAGTATTTACCAAAAATGCTCATTCTGTGAAAATTATTAAGTCACACTGGTATACATACTCCTTTTACAAACCATAACTCTTATAAGTTATGTTAAAACTGGAACCCTCCACTATCAGTGGCAATGCAAACCTGGAGTTTGTTCAAAAGCACAAGCACGCCTTTCTTTTTCAAACAAAAAGTTAAAATAATAATATATAACATAAATATTAAGTATTAGTATAGAAGATTATTTGAATTAAAGTATTAAATAATTGTGAATTAACTTGATAGATAATGAAGAAAAATGATGAATAGTATTAAAGCATCTAAGTTTCTTCATTTCGTTTCCATACATGTAGGAAGGGCAACGATTAAGAATATAAAATAGGTGGAATGAAGGGATTTCCAAGAAACATGCACTTACAGGTAAAGTCACTTGGGAAATGTAGTGCTCACGTCAGTAAAGGCCAGGTGTTATTGAATGACAGCAGACATCACAAGTCACCCATGGGACATCCAATCCCATTGACTCACAAGGCACAGGAGGGTAATGGGTTCTAAGGTTTTAAAACTAGACGGGCTCTGGCTTTTCCATCTGATACACCTCCTGTCGTTCTGAGCTCAGCTAAGCCACTACTGCTGTTCTACTTTGCATGCTTCTGCATCGAAATTTGTCTTTTTATTATAAGCAGGAAACTGTCTTCATTGATTGGGTTATTGATATGAGTGCCTTGTCCTGGGACATGTGGTACACATGCAGTGTCAGGACATGGAGGCCGTTAGAGCGCACGCCTGGACTTTGGTCAGAACTGCATGCAGCAGGATATGCTGCTTAAGCAAGCCCACTGTTATAGACATGATGATGAAGCTCCCCAGCTCCTGTGGATGTGTTGAGGAAGCTGGCCAAATCCACCCCAAATGTGTAACTGGAAGTAGAAATACCCTGCGCCTAAAGTAAAATTGAAGATGACTCCTCTGAGAGTCACTTCCCTTGCCCCTTCCCATTTTCCCTGTTACCCTTTGCCTTCCCCCGGTAAACTCATGGCTTCGTTCCACAGCGTCTCCAGGTGTGATTTCTCTGAGCAAGACTGACCTTACATGCAGAATAAATGAAGAGGACAAATGATGGGGAAGGGGTAGAGTCTTCTTAAGCAAAACAGAACAACATTAAATAAGAATCTCAGAACATTGAAGCAAAAGATTTGAGAGACTATAATAACCTTGCCAACAATGCCACTGTATTTTTGTAGGTGAAACTTTAGAAAGGCGAAGAGGTTTTCTAAAGCCGCCAAACTATTAATGACAAAAGCAACTTAGCATGCTTTCTGTGTGTGTGTGTGTGTGTGTTGGGAGTGTGGGAGGTAGTATTTCAGGGTTGGTGAATAAGCAAGAGAGGGGCTGGAGGAATGGAGGAGGTACAAACTATGCAACACAACTATCGAATTAAGAAAATATTGCAAATATTCAATTCTTTCAACGCTTCTTGTCTTTTAAGCTCACTAGTACTTCAAGTGAATTTCATTCCTCAAGCATAACAGAGTAATCAAAGCAGTATTCAATTCTGTGAGATTTATAGTCCTGCCTGGTGTTAGGATTCTAAACTGTGTAGCAAAAAATAGGGGGCTATTTAAGTTTTCTCTAAACAAAGAAGAGGATCAAGCCCACCCTCTCTTCATTTGCTTCTCATCTCCCATTCATGACAACTCTTGGTTGAGGTGGTGTCATCTTCTCTGTGACACTGTGAATTCGCAAACAGGAAGGGGATTTGGGGGGGCGGGGTGCAGTGCCAGGGATGAACCAGCTATTGGGAGTGCAGGGTCCCATTTTCAGGTAAATGACCTTGCTAATGAAGAGAATGACACTGGAATGCCAACTCTGACTTCAATAGAAGTCTCCAAATATTCATTCTAAATTTAACTTTCTATATAAAGCCTGCCTCAGAACTTTCCGTAGCCTATTAAAACATTTTAATGAACATCCTATTGAGATGGAACGAGGCCATTACAGGGAACTTCCATTGTGTGGGGAATTTGCATTAATAGCTAACAGGGTATTGGTCTCTTGCGCCTTAGCAACTGCAAGTGATTTCTTATCAATTTGCTTTTCCTGCTTTAAGATGACCTTGTTCCTTTCCCTTCTAATTAATAACCCCAGGGGAGGTTGGTCTGAGAAAATGGTTATGAAAACATGCCAGTTTTATGACCATGCTTACTTCAAATTAACATCTGGAAACAACTGAACTGCTCCTCCTCACCCTCCAGGCTGTGCTGGATGGGTGGTGTTGAGTTTGGGGATTCCCTTGTCCCAACAAAACTTGGGAAACAACAATGATAATGCCTGAAATGTGTGGAGTTCTTACAATGTGCCAGATACTCTTCCAAATGCTGTACATGTATTAACTCATTTACACCTTATAACAGTCCTATGAGATCAATGCTAATATTATTCCCATCCTGTACATGAGAAAACTGAGGCAGAGAGATTAAGTAATTAGCCCAAGTGTTAGAACCAGGATTAAAGTGAAGCAATTGGGTTATTAATTTACAAACCAGAAGTTCCTTCTACTGGACAAAATGTAGGTTCCATGGTTCAACCTGGCATTCAGGTTGAACCCAAGAAACTGAGACGGAGATCAGCCCAGAACTGAACGGCTCAAATCCTGGAATACTAGAGATCAAATCTACTTCTGGAATCTTGTATTCCGAGGCCCCGTTTTACAACGGAAGATCCTGAGTGCATTTAGGAAACCAGTGCAACAAGAGAGCTAAATGCACAGAACTGCAAGTTGTACTCTGGTCTTCAAAACACCTTCAGTCTTCTTCCTTTGATCCTGCACTGCATCTCGGAGTGCTGGGAGAGTGAGTTGCCTTACCATATGCTAGGAAACCAATCTGTACTGATGTAAATAATTTCAGTAAGTGTTAGCTACTATCCAACAAGCCTCATTTCAGCCTCTGAGCTACCTATGGGAGCAGAGGAGTGTGCTAAGACAGGAGAGTCCAGCTCCTTTGTTTGCTAGTGCTGCTTCCTTTCCTCTCCTCTCCACACATGTGAATACCAAAAACCCTCCTGCAGGCTAAACTCTGTCACACAGTCTGCTTTTAGGGACACAGAAAGATGACATTGAACTATGTGTTTCATTGGAATTAAGCAACCCTTACCAAAACAAAACAAAACAAAACAAGAACAGGTATGTAGGTGCAATAAACAAGAGCATAAATTTATGTGCATATGTATAACATACGTTTTATTGCAGTTATATTTTGTCTCAAATATAAGCACAGTGAGAGAGAATATCTGTTATCCTCCTCTGTCTGGATCATCCATCCCTTATTCCAAAGTAGCAAATGCTCATGATCAAAGAATTATTTCTTAGAGTAGACGTGCCTGGCAATGGTGTTTCAGGTTCATTGTTAGTTGTCCAGAATTTGACGTTTCTGAGTCTCCCTGTTTTGTTACTTCAGCTGTCCTTGGAATGGAAATTGGGAGGGTCTGGATCCAGTGTGAAAACATCATGTGCACTGCGTTTGTTTCCTTGGGCTGCTGTAACAACGGTGGCTTACAACAGCTATGGATTCTCTCACAGTTCTGGAAGCTACAAGCCTGAAGGCAAGGTGTGATAGGACATGCTCCTGCTGAGAGCTCTAGGGAAGAATCCTTCCTGTCTCCTTCAGCTTCTGGAGGTGCCCAGGCTTCCTTGGCTTGTAGCAGCATCACTCGCATCTCTGCCTCTGCCTTCACAAAGCCTTCTTTTATGGGTGGCCATGTCTCTGAGTCCTTTCTCTTACCAATGACAGTAGTCATTAGATTTAGGGCCCACTCTATATCAGGGTGATTTGTCTTGAGATACTTGATTGTATTTAATTCCGCATAGAGTCACATTCTGAGCTTATGGGTGGACACCAATTTGGGAGGATACTATTTAATCCACTACATGACCACATAAACAAGTTATTGCCACAGCGGCCCCTCTGGCTGGCACATGGATCTTTGTTAGCAATTTCTCCCAATCTGTTCCTTTTGAGGGTTTCCCACAAGACTCTCTCCTTCAATATCATGCCATGCGAATTTGGGATTTATTTCTCATTAATGTATGTACTCCAAAGGCCCAGTTCATAAACAGGTATCATTATCAGTCAGGGTTCTGCCCCCAAAACAGAAACAGTAGGATGATATAGAATATAAAGTAGTTATTTCAAGAAATTGGCTTACATGATTATGGGGGCTAGAAAGCCTAAAATTTGTAGGGCAGGCCAGTGGGCTGCAAACTCTCAGGCAGAAAATGGAACTGCAGTCCATAGGCAGAACTTCTTCAGATAAACCCCAGTTTTACTCTTGAGATCTTCCACTGATTGGGTGAGGCCGACCCAGGTGATCAAGGAGAATTTCCCCTCCTTAAAGCCAATCAATTGTAGATATTGACTACCTGTACAAGATGCCTTCGTAGCATCACCCAGGTTGGTGTTTAATTGAATAGGTGCCACAGCCTAGTCGTGTTGACTGGAGAAACTACTGACCACATGAGGACTAGTCTATTATTGCCTCAAGTACTTTAGCTGACTTTGGAAGGTCCTGTCTGACAATATCAGAAATTCATGGGTTTGCCTGCTGGGTTATTATGGCCCCTGTGGAAAATGATTTTACCCATTGTAAATATTAAACATTATACTATTGGAACTATAAAATTGCTTTTCTTAAATAGAGTAAGTGAACATAAACATATTTTACAGAGGATAACCTGTAAAACATAGACAGGCTGAGACGCAGTGCATCTTCCTTTATCCCGAGGTAAGCTATACTCAAAGAAATAGATTCTTTGTTTCATACTTTCCCAAGGTCCCTAACTGATGACCTGGAGAGCTTGGATTTGAACTCATGACCGCCTGACAGCTGAGCTCACTCTTTCTTAATATTGCTTAGCCCATAAGGAGAAAGGCCAGGGCTAGATCTCAGAATGCCTGATCATCCTGGTTCTCTTTTACCGCCCCCAAAGGTGTTCCAGAACCAGGAAATGGAGGCAAAATTGCCGAGTGAGTGTTTCATCTGAGGGAGGCCAGACAATATGACCTTACAATGTTTTTTAGTTACCAGAAGCTTTGTTTCATTCTAAGCTTTGCATTCTTCAAATCCAGGCCAGAGCAAATCTACTGTTTACACAGGCTGGTGTGTCGTGCATGGCTACTGATAATGGCAGCACAGATGAACCATGTATGAACATCCACTCACATCCCCGGTTTACATGAAATAAAAATTAGCCTTATTATGATTGGTAAACATGCACAAGCATAATTCAATAATAGGCTCAATCTTCTTTTACAATAAAGCTCTATTCTAAGATCGTTTTTCTTAGGAGTAGAATAAAACTATGTCTAGAAACAAAAACATCAGCTCATCATGACTCAGGTCCTTTGTATTTCCAGATGCGTATGCTTTTTCCCCTGACATTTAATAACTTTAAATACTTCAACAGACTGCACAAGAGAAACTTATTAACAAATTTCAACCTGCTGTAATGTATCCTTCATGGTCAGGTAGCTTTGTGAAGCAAATTGAAGTTGACTCTTGTCAGCTTGAACATATTTTTCATAATTCTTATTTTGTGCCCATTGTTCCTTGTTAAGCTCCATAGCTCTAAAATTTGACAGCAGCTACCTGAATAATCACATTAATTATTATCATAAGGAATCCTGCTTACAATTTCATGTAATTGCTTGACTCTGTAATTTTCTATGGAGCCAAAGGGATTTTAAGTGGCCAGCAGGAATGGGTTATAAAATTTAGGAATTCTCCCAAATTTCCTTTTGTTCTTCTCTAGTCTGAAAGAATGTAACCAATTTTCATATTTGAAATTGGTCTCCACTGTTAAAGAGCCATGTATGTCTAAGAATATTTAGTAGCATTTGCCTTTCTGACACACTTCATTCAGCATTCCATTCAATCCTGTCTTTTCCTGAAGCTCAGATTCCTACCACGCAAAGTACCTATTTCAGCTGGGCCACCACAACAGGGCCACCATGAATAGAAATGTATGTGCACATTGTCACTGGGTGTGACAAATTGTGAGGAAAAGCTTAGAGCTTATCTAGTAAACAGTATCAGAGAGGACAATGCATATTTTTACATAAATGCATTTTAATAATAAGGGATTCAATGCAGTTGTTATAGACTGAACTATTTCTCCAAAATTCATAGATTGAAGACTTAACCATCAACGTGACTGTATTTTGAGACAGGGGCTGGAAACAAGCTGTTAAGATTACAAGTGGTCACAGAGCTAGACCTCAAATCCAAACTGACTGGGTTCTTATAGGGGAATGTAGGGTACAGCAAAGGCCATGTGGGGACACAGTGGAAAGGCGGCCATCGCAAGCCAAGGAGAGAGCCCTCAGGAGAAACCAACCTGACCTACGCCTTGATTTTGGACTTCCAGCTCCAGAACTATGAGAAAAGCAGCCTAACTTTCTCTGGCTGGCGAAGCTCCTGTGTGCACCGCTGGCCAGGAGTGCCAGAGATTCAGCTCCAGCTGCCTGCAGTCACACCTAATCTGCTGTATCAGGCATCTTTGTGGGCTTCTTTCCATTTTCTTCTCACTTTCCTACTTCTCTCCAAGTGTCCCCTGGGCCCACCTTCCAAATCAACCCCTTGCCCTGCATCCTTGTCTCCGCGGTGTCTTCTAGGGGAACCCAAACTAAGAGAGCCACTTAGGGTTACTGTGATGACTGAAGGAAGGTCTATATGAAAAAGTATCTACTTAATTCAGTAACAGTCTCAATCTTCTTTTATAACAAAAGATAATTATCTTAGGAGCGGAATAAAACTGTCTCAGAAATACAATCAATACTGGATGCGCAATAGTAGCAGCTCAATAAATGTCACTGTTGAGATACCTGGATTCCATTTTTGTTCCTCTGGCCTCCACCCTCCAGTAACATCAGAGCTTAGTAAGCATCCCCTTCCCCCTCTGCCCAGATCTGAATAACAGCCCTCAAGGGTTCACTGCTCTCACTGGGAGAAGATGAACCAAGGAGCAAAATATATCAAACGACTCAGCATGGTTTCCCACTGCAGCCTCAGCTGGTTGTCACACTGAGACCTTGACTGGGAAGTGACCTCAGTTCATAAATTTGACAGATTCCTGGCATGAGGGTGGAGTTGGGGTGGGAAAGTGGTGGAAGGAATAGCAAAGGAGAAGAAGTCTTAAAAGAAATAAGGACCTTCTGTCCCACTTTACTTTCACTTGGATTGGGTTTCCGAATCAAAATAATCCAATAATTATTTTCCTTGAACACTGGTGTGAAGATCTGATCAAAAGTGGATCTGCTGTAACTAAGAGTGTTCCCCCAATTATAGGAGCCGATCAGGCACTGAACTGTGCCCTAAGAACTTGATTACAGGTGTTTGATCATACCTCAAATAACAAACAAGCTTTTCATGTTCTAAATTCATAAACATTGTTGAAGTACTGCAGAAATTGTAATTGAAAGTATGCTTGTAGAAAAATAAATATATATAACTTACTAATATTCATAACATAAAAACAGCATTATGTAGTTTACATCTAGGAAAATTTGGGCATGTGACATGTTTTACAAATCACAGGATATATGGATGAAGCACCGTAAACGGTCTTTATAATTCATTAAAATATATTAGTAGGTTAAAGATTTTTCTTTCAAATTATAAAACACATAATAAACATAGATGGCTCTATTCCCATGATAAGGAACAAATATTTTGTACTGCTGCATTATTTAAATATGTGCATTTTAAAAGGAAAAACATTCTACAAATTGCAATGGCATGTACATCTAGAATCACTGAGAATTGTATAGTCTGATTATCTAAAGAAATCAAGTACAAATGATAAAATGAATACATTTGTGTTTAATTGGAATATTGTGAAGTTTAATGAAATCAAACATCCTTGAAGGGATGTAGGTAATGGTTAATGCACCACATTGGATTCTCAGATTAAAAGAAAACAACCTAACTCAAACTGTTTATTCCAGTACTCAAACCAAGAGAAACTCCTGGGAATTATTGGAGAGACAAATTAAAACAACAGATGGACCTGAAGTTGCCTGCATAAGAATGTCTTTTCACCAAGCCTCCTGACAATTTCAGAAATTATAAGGTGTTCTATTTCATTTCAAATAAAGGGTATTACATTCTCCGCCCCGCCCCCCTTACTAGGCTGTCAGTCTTTGAGGGCAACAAAGAAAATGATTTGAAAATATCATGAAAATATTTTCTCAGGCCTTTTGTAAGACACATGTTATAAGATACGTATAAAACTCACTACTTTTCTAATGATAAAAAGAAAAAATGTAAAAATGTTTCTATCCCTAAAGTATGAATTTTCATATTATATGAGAGTAATTATTTTTATGGAATATAATTTCAACATGGCTTTTAAAGAGAAAATACCCAATTTCCTACTATGTCTTTATTTAACATAATTAAAAGATTTTATTCTTGACTTATGGGTCACTAAATTAAATAAGTTAGTAAACAGTAGCCATGGTAGAGCTTGGCTTTGTAAATATCTTAACCTTACAGACCTGGGACCACAGACAGGTCATTTTGTTCTGTATTGTTATTGAAGATGCTTTGCATAAATAAATATTTAGGTCACTCACTAACCTAACTTACAGAAAACTTCAGTTCTTGGCAGGAAATTCATGAGGATATCCCAAACATATAACAGGAGCCTCTAGTGGGGAAAATGTGTAATTTTAAAGCATTTGATTCTACTGATTTTACTAAAAGTCCAGGGAAAGAAGGCTATATGCTTATAAAATAGGTTCTCAAACTGAAGTTATTATATATAAACATTAACTATGATTAATATGCTAAAGTATAGACAACACAATGAGAAATTTTATCAGAGGGCTGAAAACAAGAAAAAGAATCAAGTGGAAATTCTACAACTAAAAACTACAATAACCTAAATGAAGAATTAATGGATGGGTTTAATATCAAATTAGATGAATGAAAAGAGAGGGTTAGTGAACTAGGAGATAAGTCAACAGAAGATATGAATGAAACAGATGTCAAAATAAATGAGATGCAAAGAACATAGTCAAAAGGTCTAAAGTGTGTGTAATTGGAGTCATGGAAGAAGAAGGAAAGAAAATGGGCCAGAAGCAATATTTAAAGAGATAATAATGGGGACGTTTTTGACGATAAAAGTTAAAACTCTACAGCCCTGGCTGGTGGCACAGTGGATAAGGAGCCAGCCTGAGAACCCAAAGGTCGCTGGCTCGATTCCCAGCCAGGGCAACATAACCAGGTTGCAAGCCAGGTCTCCAGCCAGGTCTGTAGCTGGAGGCAGGTGAAAGGCAACCACACATTGATGTCTCTTTGGCTCTCTGCCTCTCTCCCTCTATCCCTTCCTTTCTCTCTAAAAATAATAAATAAAATATTAAAAAAAAGAAAGTTAAAATTCTACAGAGCTAAGAAGCTCTCTGTATAGAACCATATAGAGTTCCAGAACTAATTTATTCTATTAGAAATCAAGGTAGTGATTACTTTTGGAGAATACACAGAAAGTGGAAGAGAGCATGAGGAAGGCTTTATGTTGTAGAATAAGGCTTGTCCTTGAATGTGTTGTAAAGACTCCACAGAACTTTTCTCCCAGGTAGACTAGTAAATGAAGTTATATTTGTACTTTATCACTTAACCATCAATTTAACAATTCCATAACAACTAAAAATATTGGGGCCATTATGGGTGGTAACTACATCGGTTATTGATGACACAGCTTTTGCTCCTAGCCAATTGCTTGTTCAAGTTTAACAGTGATTCCCAAACTTTGAAGGGCATCCGAATTCTACAGGCATTATATTGGTGGTATTGCTTGCTTACTTGAATGAGCTTTTGAGGTTGTAACTCAGTAGGACCAGCATGAGGTTTAAATGGCTGCAGTTTTCAACACTCTAGGTGATTATATCATCAGCCAGGCATGGAAACGACTGTTTCTGATCATTTTCTGCTTCCAGTTACTTCTAACGATAAAGAGCTGAGTTCCAGAGAGCAAACTGAGCCTTCTGTTCAGCCATTTCTGAGCGTGTGTTCCATTTGAGTCTTTCCATATTGTCGCCGCAAGGAGGTCACAGAGGGTGCCCTGGCAGTCCTATCAGCCCAGCTGAGACTAGACTGACAGATGAGGAGGAGGGGCCTAGCAGCTCAGGGGCTCCCACTCTCTGACCCCTGATTCTGGGGCTCAGTTGGGAAAGCTACAAGTTACTGCTGCACTGGGTTTTTCAAGCAGCCACATCATTGCAAGTTTAAAACCCACACAACTGCAGGAGCGAGGCAGTGAGTATGGTCATTGGGAGTTGAAGAAAGGCCATTTATTCATCTACCTACTAAGTGCCTAGTACTGTCCCCACCTCTGGGAACTCTGCAGAGAGCCAGAAGAGGATGCCCTACCCCTCGAGGTGGCTTAAATAAACAAGGGAAAAAAATAATCAAGATTCCAATGGTGATAAGTATTGTACAGAAATACCATGATAATCTGAAAGAGATGACTGTGGGCAACATGGTGCTACTGAAGATGGTGACAGGAAAACCCAAGGATAAGCTGTCATGTGAGAAAAATCTCTAATGATAAAAAACAATTAGCCATGGGAAGAAAAAAGATGAGAGATAGGAGAGGAATTTACATAATATTTCTAAGGCTGGGATGGCCTGGAGCATCTTGGAACAAAGGGTGAAGAGGTTCAGAAGTAAGAAAGGGCCAGATCATGGGGCTTCTGGCAATGGACACAGGTCACATATACATGAAGAATTGAGTAAATATAAAGAAAAACAATATTCTTAGAAAGACCAAAAATCATGAAGACAAAAACTTTCCTCAAGAGATAAAAAGAAATCATTTTGTAACTTGACAAAATGATTCTAAATTGGACATGGAAAAGTCAACAAGCAAAAAATTAAAAGGAAGATCAATAATAGAGAACTAACCCTGCTCTGTTTTAAAATATAAAACCTTAATAATCGGAAAAATGTGGTACAGAACCATGAATCATTTTTCATCCATCGTATGAGCTATCAATGGGGCAGAATAAGAACTAAAAGAAAATAGATGTAGAGTTTTATAATATGATAAAGATGGTATTTCAAATTAGTAGGGAACATACATACATACATACATACATATATCAATAAATTGAGATGGGACAAATAGATAACCATCTGGAAAACAAAATACAGTCAGATCCATACCAAATCCATTGTCTGGGGTAAGTTAATTTTTAATGAAATAATGTAGTATATGTTACTTTGAAATTGCAAAATGGTACAGCTGTTTTAGAAAAGTGCTGCAGTCTCTTAGAAACACACACTTTACCATATGACCCAGCTATTATATATTCTTATTCTCCAGATAAAAACATTCCCACAAAAAACAAACAAATATGGATGTTATGTGGATTTATTCACCAAAAACTGGAAACAACCAAAATATCCTTCAACTAGTGCATGAATAAGCAAATTGTAGTCTGACCAAACTCTGGACACTACCTACCAATTTCATTATATACATCTGATAGAAAAGTATACAACTAATAAAAAATATGTACATACTAGATGCAAGTATCAAAATGCATAAATATTACATGTGATAAAAGTATGACATATTTAATATTGAGCAAAAAGTTAATTGCCATAGGATGCATGAATATGTAGTTTATAAATAATAAATTATGAATACCAACCACATGTATTTTTAAGGATATATACACACGTGTACAAGTCTAAGGAGATGAACAGGCATGATAAAGATCAAGTTCAGGTGGATGGAACTCTCAGGGTGAAAGGGCATGAATGGAATTAGGGTAGGGTTGGCTGGGGAGCTGGCTCTCTTGGTAATAATGCTTAAGTTGGGTGGTGGGTACAAGAATGTTTGTTATATGATTCTTTAAATTCTTTAAATCATGTAAACAATATTAAAAATAAAAAGTAATTGTTTAAGATTTGCTTAAAAGGGGTAGTTACTTCAGGAAGTAAATAGGAATAATAATCATACCTATGCATGATACTAACATGGGGATTAAGTTTATTAATAAATAAATTAATAATAAATATTCTTAGAGTAGCATGTACTAATAGGTACAATAAATGTTGCCATCATTATTATTGTCATTATTATTATACTAATAATTACTACTGAAATGGGGTTTATATGAATAAAGAGTCAAATCTCAGCAAAGGTCAATGACTCTATGGAAAAGGCAGATCATGTGCATATTAAAAAAAATCTCTGGTTCTTAAAAGGCTTATAGAGAAACATGATTAAGAAGACATTAGTTACATGCTGTAGAAACCATTTATAATTATTTGATTGGCAACCCAAACACCTTCCTCTTTGGAAGAAATCCCTATGATGTGAACCTTGGCTGAGCCTGTCTCCTTGGAAACCCAAATAACCAGAAGCTTCCTCTCCCCATCCTCTGGCTTCTATACTAAACATATGACCCAAGTTTAACCAACTGGGAGCTTCCACAAGGGACTTTAAGGTTTGAGTGAATAAAAGAAATATGGTGGGAAATAGTGACTCAGCAGGACTAGGACTGACATCTAAAAATAAGAAAAAAGTTCATTGAAAGGGTGACAAATATTTTACACCAATTTCAAAATAAGGTCCTATGACTCCTATTGTTTGCTGATAGGTTCACTCAAATACTTTGTAAATGCTAGGAAGCTGAAGATTGATTAGATGGATGTCCTACTATGAGAAAATTCAAAGTCTGGTTGGGAAGAAAATCATACTCATAAAACTACAAGAACAAAGGTGACACCAGCACCCACCACCACAGTATATAGCCATATAAAAAGTGTCTTCAGAGAGACATGTCAGATATATACAGAGGCATAAAGAAGAAACTGAATACACCTGCTGGAAGGAATTGGAGGGAGGACCAGAAACTGCGTTAGAACTCACTCCACAGTCAAAAGGAGAAACTCATTTCAAGAAGAAGAATATGAGAGTCAGAAGCATGTAGCCATGGAAAAAAACTAGGTATTTAAGGAAATGTGAGTAGTTTTCCAGGAGCCAGCAGAGTGCTGGTACATGAAACTTACTCAAATGTTAGGTTAATACATGACTGAGTGAATCCACACGTGAATAAGGTCAAGCTTTGGGCAACTTTTTGGTAACACTGTAAGTGAATAATTTGCCAGATGATTTGTGGGTCCATGAGCTTGAATGAGTCTAATTCACTTCTCAGCTTAGCTTTTGAGAAAGTCCATAACTATATTTTCAGCTGCGTAAGAAACCCATTAACATGAGTTTTCTATTACCAGTTAAAATACAGACTTGCAATCTTAAATTTTTTTTTCATGAAATTAATAGAAAATAAGCAGTTTAGATACTATATATTAGGATAACTTAGCACTATTGTTTTAAAACCTCATTAATTAAGACTATCCTTTCAGGGGTCATTTCTATAGTACAGTAAAACCTCATTAATTATAAATTTAATAATTTGCATGATATTCTACTAAAAGGTAATTAACACTACAAAAAAGTGATGTCTCCTTATAGGAACAAAATGAGAAATATTAAAATACATATTTTTTCTTTCTCTTTGACATATTGGGTAGAAATAAGCAGGGGAACTGCTAGAATTTGTCAAATATCCTCAAGGTTTTTGAGTTGTTTTATTTATAAAATAAGTCTCTTTTAAAACTGAATGCATCTAAGTTTTAAAGGAATAATAAAGTTAAAATACACCATCTTACACTTATTTTTAAAGTTTCCCAGATACTGACCTTACTTTGTTTTAAACTCAGTAATGTATTAAGAAGAAAGATGGTGATAACTTATGTACCATTTTTTAAAAAGATTTTATTCATTACTTTTAGAGGGAAGGGCAGGGAGGGAGGAAGAAAGGGAGAGAAGCATCAATGTATGGTTGCCTTTCACCTGCCTCCAACTATGGACCTGGCTGGAGACCTGGCTTGCAACCTGGTTATGTGCCCTGGCTGGGGAATTGAACCAGTGTCCTTTGGGTTCGCAGGCCAGTGCCTATTCACTGAGGCACCAGCCAGGGCCTCAGCATTTTAAGTCTTATTTTAGTTTTTTCTGTCTTTGGAAAGTCTTTATTGCAGTTTTTTTACATTACCTTTTAGTCCCCTTATACCTTCCTCCCTGCCTAGCAATCACCACACAGTTTTTTCCAAAAGAAATGTCAGGCTATACTGCCCTGTTCTTCACATTCTGGAATAAATGGTCTTTTCCTGCTCTTATGTCAGAGCAAAACACACAGACACACACACACAAATATACATTGCATGTGCCATTTTGGACATTTTTCTGGCCATTTGAATATTAAATGCTAACATGAAGCTTTAAGGTTCAGGTGATATATCCTAATGTTGGCTGCATTTATGACAACATTTAGCATTTACGGACATTTTCAATGTCATGGTTTCAATCGTGTTGCAGTAGATTTCTCAGAGCACGACAGCAGCGGAGTTAATCGAAGTTGCAGAGCTAATGCACTGACCACTCCCAGGCTGACTACCAAAGGCTTTGGCTGTCACAGAGGAGTAAAAACTTGCTGATTTACTTAAGAAATTTGAAATGCATGGAAACGTGACATGGTTCAATAGGAGACCATTACTGCTCTTAATTTCTTGCCTCTTTGCACGGTGGTACCCAAAATTGATCAATGAACATTTTCTCATATTTACAAAAAAAAACAAAAAAAAAATAACTCAGCTTTTTGAATTCTAGCTAACAATGTGTTCTTCATTTCCTTTTCAATTACTGAATATGCCGAAGAATGTAGAATTTTAAAGGCAGATTGTCATTTATTTTTCAAATTCAATTCCTTTAATTATTCTACACAGAACAGTTATTTTCAAGATGTAGAGAAAATAAGAAACTGCAGTTTAATTGATAGACTATAACACAGGAATAAGAGTTAGTAGGAGAGAACTTCAGGTTGTAAATTACCCGACTGGAAAGACTGTAAATTCCACAGTGGGAGTATAAACCCACTCCTTGATCATAAACTCAGTTCCAGTTTGTCATAAGCTCTAGTAAATATAAGTGCAACAAATATGTGAAATTGTTTTGGTCATTAGAAAAAAATGACTACGTGAATTGCATTCTTAATTTTTGATGACTGTAAAATATATTAGGAACTTGGAGTACAGGCATACGGTTGCATAAATATATCGTATTGGAGTAAATAAAATAAATGATGTCTGTCCAGAAGGTATCCAGCCACGTAATATGAAAAACAGAGATGTTTACTGAAGAAGATACAAGATAGAAGAAACATTGTACACAGGACAATGATGCCTCAGTCCCCTTTGTGGGACCTCACAAAGTTCTCCCAGTCACCATCAGCTGCCCCGTCCTATCTTCCTAAAATCTCTTCCCTTTCAAAGATGATTTTAGTTTTGGGGAAAGCCAGAAGTTACAGGGAGCCAAATTTGGGCTGTAGGGGGGGCTGAGTCACCTGGACAGTTTGATGTGTCATCAAAAAACCCTGTATGAAACATGATGTTGAGCAGATACATTGTCATGATGAAGCTGCCGATCACCAGGTGACCATAGCTATGGCCTTCTGAACTATCTGAATAGTTTCTGTGAAGGTGTTCAAGAGTAATATAAAATTTGATGCAGATCTGTTGTTCTACTCAGTCATTTTGAATGTGATGGCCACACAGTACACATGCGCACTCAATGGCATCTACTGGCTCCACTGACTAGTACAGAGAAGACATCATTGTTCATGATGCGCATTCCAGTCCACTCTCTGTGGCTGCCAGGTTACACTGACACAAACCATTCTTGTGACATTAACAATGGCTGGACTTTTTCTGACAGACCTTGTTCATATATGATCATCTTATATGCCTAACATCTGATACCATAGTTATTTATATGCCAATACCTAATCTCAGAAGAAGGAATGGATTTGGCAAAGCTGAAAAAGGAAGGAGTGTCAGGGTAGAAGTGTCCTACCCAGTGGCCAAAAGGACAAGAAACATGGCAACGTCACAGAGACTGAGACTACAGTAGCTTCTCTTCTCCTGGCAGGCGCAAGAAGTTCTATGACCTGCAGAGTACAAGAGTGGCTGCAGGAGAACGAAGTGGGCTTCCTGAATGTACAGTCAGAGTGGGCTGGGTCAAGGCCAAGAGCCAGGGAAGGAAATGAAGTTCTTTCATCTCTCGGATGTAATGACAGAAATTGCATTGCTGAATAAAGCTTAGGAAACCTGTCTTCTAAGACTGTATACTTAAAGAGCTCTCTGGTTGCTGCCTTTGTGGTAAACTTGGCTTTCATATCAATTACTAATGCCTGGATGGACCATCAGGCTCAAATGTAATTAAACTTAAAATCAAACTTTGATCCTGCAGCATGCAGTACTGTTTCCAAGACCTAAATTTCAGACATTAGTGTAAAATTGAAGTGTAGTGTTTAATTGCTTGTATGTTATGTGACTAAAAGGAATCTCTGTTGAGTTTCTGCTTTAATCACTGAGGGTCCTTTTGGCACTCAGATGAAAGAGAGGTAACTACTGCCCAGGGTGATTTTAAAATTGATTTTATAACCCTGCTTACTTAATCACTCGGTCCACAGGACTTTTTGCTGATTTGCCTTTGTTGGTCTCCTAATGTCAATTTTCATACTGAATCACACACTGTGATGTTTGGGTTATTCCCATTTTTTATTGACATCAGCTGAAGTAAAAGGATGCCTTTGCTGTAATATCACAAAACTCAAAATTATAACTAATTTCTTGTGTAAAACTGTGCTTTGAATGGTAGTGAGTTCCATATAGGAGAATTACGTAAAAGATATTCATGTGACTGTATGGAAGTTTTCAGGGTGGAATTTCAGATTGTTCTTTGACTAGGATATGGAGAGAAATAGATGACTGAGGGAGTCATAGGTAAAGTTCACACTGCGTGTGTGTGAGCATGTATGTGCATGTATGTGTATGTGTGTCATTGTATGCAGTATGTTTACTTTGTAAATAATAGCCCAAGGCAATATGGGGCTTTATCAATTAGATATACTATTGACTATACTAAGGTCAATAAGGAGCATTCCTGGAAAGGAGGAATACTTCTGCATCAGTGAGTGTACCTCACCAAGGAACTGTCAGAGAAAGCAGTGACCATCTACAGTGAGTAATTCAAGTTAATTCAGAAAAATGCACTTTAAGAATCCATGGCATTTTATAATCCCCACATTATAAATATACTACTCTAAAAGCTATGTTAGCCATTTCAGGTGAATCCTATTTTTATCTGTATGGTACACAAGTTACCTTGTTTGATTAAACTATAAAGCTCTGGAATCCTTCATTATTATTAATGAATCCAGTTTGCCAGGCAGCTCAGTCTTAGGCACCTGATCACAGGGACCTTCTAGTTCCAGAGAGCTGGAACATTCTAGATGCCATGCTGAGTCTACCAAGCTGCAGTTTTTAAGATTGCTTCATGATCTACAAAATGACATTTGGGTTTTACCCGTCCGCATCGTCTACTGAGGAATTGCCATTACACAACCCCATGTTATGTAGGCCTTAACAATTCTCAAAAAAGAAAGAAAGAAAGAAAGAAAAGAAAGAACACCCCATAACCGTATTCCCTCTCTCGTATACCAGAAATTGGCCATATTTGAATACAGCCCTTGACGTGACTGACAATCAGCTGAACCCCACTGTCCCAGCCCCACTCGGCCACACCCTTCTTGGTGTAGAGTGTAAATATGGGTGTTAGAAAAATAACCATTGTGTAACATTACTATCAAAAAGGTAAGTGAGTATGGATATATGGAATAAATTCACTGATATAAACTTGCCGGGTCCTCCACTAAAATGAAATAAGAAATGAGGCGTATGTAAGACTTAGGTTGTTACTTTTGGGTAAGTATTTTTGGGTGAATATCGTGCCTTGGGGAGCATCACAGGGAACGATGGTCATAAGGCTCAGCACGGAGCCCAGCTAGCAAGAGCAAGGGAAGACTGCATCCGAGGGACAGCACATTACTAGGGACATGCGCAGGAATTCAGGGGAGCCACCAGAGGCCCTGGCCCTGACAGGAGACAAGCCACTTGTACCCTCTGTCTCTCTGTTTCCTCTCGGTGTATAGACATCGCACCCTCTGCAACCCGGGTTTTCCTCCCTGAGTCACTCCCCCCACACTGGGCAGCTCCCGCCCCAACTGTCCATTGCTCCCTGTCTCAGTTGTCCAGCGGCCGCTGCCCAGCACGGGTTTGGGTGGAACACCTGGCCCAGCTGAGCAGAGCCCGACGGGGGCTCTTTCTGCCAGCTGCCCCTCCTCAACCGGTAAGCATGGCTCTCGGAAAGTTGTAAGAGTGGATTTATGCAAAGGTTGGGCATGACAGGCAGAGTTAATCTCTTGACCCAGTCTAAAAACCACAATAAATATGTCAGAACGTATAGTCTTCATCCTAGCCATTGTTCCGAGCTTCCGCTATATGGGTCAGTGTCTCAGCAATGCTGTGGGGCGACAGGAGGTGGTATCTTGCCGCAGGTGAGGAGAGGGAGGCGCTGAAATATCAAGCTACCTTCCCACGCCCACGCAGCCAGCCTGGGAGGGTTAGCTTCTGTCCGCTTTGAACAGCTCTGCTAGTCTGCCTCTCCTTGGAATTGCCTTTACTGCTTGTGAACAGGGCTGACTTCAGAGCTTTGGGCGCAGGAGACAAAGTGGCGTTTCTGGGATGCCAAGGACAGAACTGTGTCTTCCTGAATTCAGAGCCCCATAGGCAACCACCACCAACTCCTAGCATCTTGCTGGCATCAAGGCAAACCACCTGTTTCATGCGCGATCAATGGAGGGGAATTCTGGCCTGTCACCCACAGTGAGGTACAACAACGCTGAAGGACTGCGGTCTTTGTGTCCCTCGTTCATCAACCAATTCCTCTCCATTTTGCTTTTTGTGTGTGAGGAATCTCTAAGGCAAGCCACACATTTTCTTGCAAAGCTGTACCAGATTTTAACTCCATTAATATAAATATAAGGATATGACCTATCAACCTTATCAACATTGTGCATCAGTTTGCCTGATAATAACATTAAAATATTTGCAGACAATATAACTTGTCTGGTCACAGAGTGAGGAAGCTCATAGCCTCACATGAAGCATGTTGTCTGATTACCCCCTTTCTTTCAAAATGTATTCATCACCAAATGATGATTATTTGAGCTATCTCAAATAATGCTCTTAAATGAAAGACGTTCTCCAGGCTATTGTAACCATCAAATCAATTTCATTGTAGACTTAAAAGTTAAGTTTTTTGTGTCTCAGGTAATTAAATTGATAGAATATTATTATAATAAATCCACTGTGTAGAACAGAGGGGCTGTTTATACTTGCTAATTATTTTTCCGTAAGCCATTCATGACAAAATATTTTTAAAAGACTTCTTTAAAAATATATCTCTGCATTATTTTTCCATAAAGTTTATTTCTAAATTTTATTTCCATAAAGTTTATTTCTAGGGACATATTACAAAACTCTAACAGATGTGACAATAATGAAAAATAAACTCCCAAATATTTGTGGGCAGGTTTACTCCCTGCCCTGACCAAGTGTCCAATTGCTGCGCTATGCTAGGGTATTAGGCACCTGGCAAGGAATAATTAATTGACTGGCTGTGATGAAAGGCCAAGCCAAAGTTTTGGAAGCTTTCTTGAGGTAACACACCAAAACACATGTAACAATGATTGGTCACAATGCTAACACTGACAATTAAATTTCATGAGCTAACTGAGATTTTCAACCTTCTGGTTTCAATTTTACAGTTCAGTTCTGCCCAATGGAATAGGGAGAAAATAACATATATAATTAAAATCAATGCAGTTACATCAGCCTTAAACAGTGGGGGGGGGGGGGAGAAGAAAAGAAAATTCAAGCAAGCAAGAAAAGAATCCCAATCACATGTTTTCCTACATCTGTAACCAAAGTTAAAGATCTACAGGCCAGAACTTGGGATCCTTATAGAACAAAGATTAGTTATGGTGCAAAAGTTTAAAATAAATCACTTAGATCATCACAGGATAATACAAAAGAATAATATGTAAGAACATAAACAATTAGCTATCAAGGAAAAGAATCATATTATCTGGGTTTTAACACTGGTAAGTAGTCGCGGCGCTGTCCATGATGATAAGAAGAGGAACTTGCAATGATGGAACTGAAATAGGAGAAGTGAGTTACCAAGGTCAGAACAAATACACTGGCCATAGATAAAAGAGGTAGTAAGTAGCACAGTGCTGGCACATGGTAAGCCTTCACTTAATTTTAGTTAATTAGTGGATTATTGACTACACACTAGACCCTACTTTGTGGCAGTATTTAATCTCCGGTAAAACTTCTCAAAATAACGAGTAACTGACGACAACTAGACAGCTTTTGGAAGTGAGGAGAATCAAATTATCACATTATTTCACAAAATATGTCAGACAATAAATTAAGCCCAGATGAAGGAAATAAATCTATAACTGTGAATAAATATTGTCTCTTGATGAAATAGGACTTACTTTGTTATTGTTTTTTAAGTTAAAGTGGAACATACATCTTATTTAGCCTACTGATTGAATATATGGTTTTTATGACATCTGCTGAAATTCCATTAAGGTATAAAATATTTTTAAAAATTTTAACAATCGGCCCTGGCTGGTGTGGCTCAGTGGATTGAGTGCCCACCTGTGAACCCACATACCCAGGTTGCAAGCCAGGTCTCCAGCCAGGTCCCCAGCTGGAGGCAGCTGAGAGACAACCATACAGTGATGTTTCTCTCCCTTTCTTCCTCTCTCCCTTCCCCTCTCTCTAAAATAAATAAAAATCTTAAAATAAATAAATAAAATAAAATTCTAACAATCAGACAAGTGTTAGGGGCTGATAAAACAGTAAATAATTCATGGGAAATATGTCACTAATGGGGACAGGCGAACTGCCAACACCACCCAAGGGAATCTCAAACTGATATTTAAGTGAGTTGGAACGTAAAGACCTAGGGATAATTCTCCCAAAGAGAAGTAGGCTACATTTATGTCTAAACGTCATGGCAACCGGCGCTACTGAGGCATGGGTGGTACTAGAAATGAAAAAAAGTTAAGAAAATAGAACCAATATAAGAAACATTTGAAAATTTTTACTTTAAATAATAATTTCAGTAAGAGTCAAGAAATTACACATACACTCATATATGTCTGTACATAAACACACATATACAATTTATTATAAAACAATTTGCATTTGGGAAACTTAAAAATACTTAATGGAATAATATGCAAAGTTTCACTTCCTAATATGCAAAGTTAGAAAAAGCAAAATTTAACTTTGATGACATAAAAAATTCTGCCAGGGAATCCTTCCAAAAATAGCCTCAAAAATAAGATACAGAAATATCTTTAAGACTTTCAGAAGAACAGAACAGTGAAGGACAGAATATTCAAGGACATAATAACATGTATCCCAGAGCTGAACAAAAGTTTATCTTCAGACTTGCAGAACCTGCTCATCAAACCAGATAAGTAAAAAATTCTAACATAAAATTCAGACCTAGACCAGCCACATTCTCTCTCAAACGCATACTCCCCACACAGGTGACATTTCAGAATTTCAAGGAAGAGTAAAACCTTTAAAACTCCAAGATGGTAGAGAAAAAAATATGTGTGTGTGTGTGTGTATGCAAATATATATTTATATATACATACAAATATATATATTTATTTATTTGTATTTTCATAGTATAACTGACCTAGACTTTCAAACATATACACAAGTTATGAATCCAAAAATTATCAAAGTAACTATGGTCACAGTATCTACGGGCAGAAGGCTCAGTAAACACAGGTAGTCTGATTGCAGCACAGTTATCCATAGCTCCAAGATAAACAGTGTAGTGGAATGAACAGTGTCCCCCTCCAAATCCATGTCCATCAGAACTTCAAGACATGATCTTATTTGGAAATAGGGTCATTGCAGATGTAATGTGGAGTACAGTGGGTCCTAAATCCAATGGCTGCCTCCCTATAAGAAGAAGAGAGGACAGGCGGAGTCACAAGACAGGGGAGCCTCAGGTGAAGACAGAGGTGGAGGTGCATCTGCAAACCACAGCATGCTGAGGACTGCTGGCTGCCACCACCCACTAGGTGACAGGGAATGACTCTCCCTCAGAGCCTCTGGAAGGAACAGACCCTGCAGACACCTTGATGTTGGACTTCTAGCCTCCAGAACGGTGATAGAATATATGGATTTGTTTTAAGCCACTGCCTTTCTGGTAATTTGTTACAACAGCCCTAAAAAAAAACTAGTATAATCATAAATCCTTCCTTTCATCTGCGTATAAAAATTTAGACTTGGCTCAATAACAGGGCCAGGGCTAAGAATCTTTGCTTCAGAGAAATCACAGATCTCAAATAAATCAGCCAACACATCTTCTGATCTTGTACAAGGATAATTAAATCTCATGTTATTACATAGAGTGAATACCTATTGCTAAAAGAAATCAGCAGCATTTTTTCAGTAGTTGATTACTTACTATGATATTACCATATTATCCTTCTCACAATGCCATCCACCTGTGTAACCCTCCCAAAGCAGCAACTTGGTATAGCAGAGCTGGGTGGTTTTTACTTCCTACCTAATCTAGGCATGGACATAAACAGTTGTAAAACTCTTACACTAAATCCTGGCTTAATGTTTTTTTTTGTTTATGGGTTGTATCTTTAAAATGAAAAAGAACACCAGGCTGGTAAGCAATATCTAGTTTCTTGTATACATATTTTTAATTTTATCTTTTTACTGGGAGCCAAATACATCCAAATGGCAAAACTGTGGTCCTTTCTAAGGCAGGTCAAATTACTAAAAATAAAAGAGTAAGTATACATTCTAATAGCTGGTATATTTTTAGAGTAATGTATTTCTCTGAGATGGTATAGAAACATAGCAGTCTCTCCACCTCCTCAGGTACTCTATAAAAATGCACAACCATATGTCATGCCTTGATGCTACTCAAGACCATCACTGTTATTCAGTACAGACTCACTATGGATACTAGGAAAACATTTAAGACACCACTGAAATACTTTAGAAAGACTATACAAATGCTTTAGCAGACCACAGCACTAAACAGGTCGACTTCTTTCAAATTATAATAACCATTAACAATAGTTCCATAGAGAAATTAAAATATTCCATTAGGGGTCTAATCCTGATTCAAGGAAGGGAAGTTAAGCATAAGCATAAACCCAATTTATTCCCATTCATTCCTCCCCCCTTGCTCCCTCTCTCCCCTCCCCTCCTTCCCTCTGTTGTGAGCCATGAAAACCTAGAGCGCTTCTGATGAAGTGGGACTTCCTGCAACACCAAATGAAGGAAGCTCAGCGACAGTCAATTCATGGTGACAAGTCAGTAAGACCCTGTGCTTAGCTTTGAAAATTTCTATGCCAGCCAGGTTGTTTAGAAGGAATTACTTACTGGTCAAGGCTCATCAATGATCAGATCTCCTCTTCACTCTTACAAAAATAGTTCTACAGGGCAAGCTAGTTTTCTTCAAAGTCTAATGTTCCCTTTTAGGATTTAGTACCCACCAAACAGGCTACAGTTCAAGAAGAAATGATTTACTAATCAGAGAATGATGTATTATCTTAAGGAGAAATTGCAGTGCAGAACCTATCAGAGAAATATCATAATCCAAGTAAAATTCCACCTGGCCTGAGTCCAAGTCTAGTAAAAAAGAAACATTGGGAACATGAAGAAATCCTTGGGTGGCAACTTTTGGAAAATGTTGAGGGAGTTTCATTAGAAAACGTCAACAAAGTAGGGTTGGAAAGCAGTGCAAACAATGATTACTCAACTCACCTGGCAAACAAAGGCCCTTGGAAAAAATGCGGTTCTTTAATTCAGAAACAACAGCAATAAACAACTGGATCCCAATAGACATACTGATCAACCTATCCCTCCATGTCCCTGATGTGAATCATAATCAGATTCTTAAAATGCAGCAGTTCATTGGGATTTGTTTCATGAAACTAATGCTAAAGAGGAGTAAGAATTACTGTTCCCATTTGAAAAATAAAGCTTCTCAGCCGAAGCTTGGCAACCGCATGTTTGTTAAACAATCCATCTTGAGTATGTAATGTGCCACCGAAAATATGACAGATGGGCTCAAGTCAAATAAACAAGCGCACTTGGTAAGATCACAGTTGAAATGCTGTTTCTCCTGGTGCATGACCAGTTCTATGGCTCTACGTACCGAAGGGTTTCACCTTCGGAGGATGTGAGAGTGAACTAACCATCATTACACCTCCAAGAAATACCCAATACTGCGAAGGCTTTATGTGGTATGCACAGAGCCGTTAAGATGAAGGTTGACATGGTAGTGAGAGGCAGAGACATTTCTAGATCAGGCCCAACTTTCCATGGTCCAGCCTTACCATGTTCTGGGTGAAGCTGTGGAAAGTAAGATCCACATTGGGGAAGAGGGAAAGTCAGAGATTTTAGTCCATTCCCTGTTTTTCCCTTCAAGTTTGGTTCTGTGTCAGCTTGTGCAAAGCTGCCGAAAAGTTAACAAGAGATTTTGCTTCCAGGTCTGAACTGCAGGGGTGGAATTGGCAGTAGCAAAACCAAAAAGATTGAGCAAATAAAAGATAATATAGATCGTCTCCTGTGGTGTCTGTTTTCAAATTACTGTGCTTAAATGAACTTCTTTTTTTGGCAAACTGTTTTTAGTTTCTCTTTTCCTGGCTTCCGGTGACCTTTTACTGATTGTTTATGTCCTTTGTGTCTTGAAAAGCATCTACGACTTTGAACTTTCTCTCAAAAAGCTTCATGTGAATAAATATAACATAGATTTTTTAAAATTCTATTTTATTTTTGATTTTTCTAGAGAAAGGGGAACGGAGGGAGAAAGAGAAGAAGAGAAACATGGATTGCTTGTCTTTCATGCACACCCGACCGGGGACTGAACCCACAACCCAGTCCTGTGCCTGGACGAGGAATCAAACCGGCAACCTTTTGATTTGTGGGACAACGCCCATGCCACTAAGCCACATCGGCCAGACATAGATTTTTTAAAAATTATTTTTATTAATTATTTTATTTATTTTGCTATTACAGTTGTCCCAATTTTCCCCCTTTGCCTCCCTCCACCCAGTACCCCATTCCCTCCAGCAACGTCCCCCTTAGTTCATATCCATGAGTCACGCGTATAAGTTCTTTGGCTTCTCTATTTCCTTTGTTCTTAACATCCCCTGTCTATTCTGTAACCACTAATGTGTACTTTTTCTTTTTTCCTTTCAGATCCAGAAAATTCACCATTTACTTACTGCCTTTTGTCAGCTTCTCAAATCATATTAATACCAAGTTTCCTTTTCATTATTCTGAAATGCCTACATTAATTCATTTGTTTAAAGAATTACTCTTTTAAGTAATATGAATTGCAATATTACCAAACACATGCAAAAATACATTTACACCCACACATATTTTTACATATATTTGAAGTACATACTGGATTTTGAAGAGTTAATACAAAAAATTTAAAATATGCCAATAGCTTACATAATTATTACCTGTTAAATGATAGTGTTTTAGATATATTGTAGCAAAATGAAGCAAATTTTTTCTTAATACTTATTTTACTCTGGAATGCTGTTTTTGTGAAATATATCACAGAAATGGTGTATTGCAGAACTCACTTTTGTGAAAGTTGTCCTAGAGACAGTGCCAAACCCATAGTGAAAAATGAATTTGGTTTTTGATTCAGATCCTCCCCACTCCAATAATACACCTCAACTTTATTTTAAGCTACTGGAACTACAACTTATTCTTTTTGGAGTTTTCCATCTTAAACAGTAGATTTATTTATTTATTTATTTATTTAGGCTGCGCACAGGTCTTACTTCTTTCAATACCCTGTTTTTCCTCTACATGTGTTTTACAAGTTGAAGCCTTCAGAAATAACGGCACTTGCAGTGCTCAGCCAGTCTCCAGAGCAAAAATTATGATGTCTCCTAAGTTGAGGTAAAAAATAAAAATCCCTAGGATTTAAATCATTTTGTAGAATAGTATTCTAGCTATTTTTTGAACTTGTGGTTGACTTCCTATGTGGTCCTAAACTAACCCCTGAACTATTTAAGAGTCTGTTGAGGTAGAGATTAGGTATGTTCACATTTCAATAATAAATTGAATTTATAGCATGAATTCCTTTTCCCAAGAATTCCCAGTTTGGGGCCTTCATAACTGGAAATGTCTATTTCCACAATTTAGTTGAAAAGAATCTCTCATCTAATTTACATGCTAATATGAGAACATATATTGTCCACGTACATGAATCATATAGTTTAGTAGTTTGCAAATTCCATCCAAACTGGTCTTCATTCTCAGCATCTTTTCTACCCTAAGGTTTAACTCATTTCACAACACACCCATGTCTAGTTGGTTGCTATTTAAGACATAAATTGCTAACAAAATCTATATATTACACAACACAAATAAGCACATATTTTGTAACAGTGAATAGGAAAGATAGCATGTCTTCTATGTAATATACATCCACATTTTCTTAGTTTTTTTCTTCCTTAACTGCATTCAATTTTTTTGAGTTATTGCAAGTAACCTGATTTTCCCATATTGTGAAATGATTCCAATCTAAGAAAACTTAACCTGTAATAATGCAGATATAAGTAATATACTTGTTAGTAAAATCTATTTATAACAAGATCACTTTAATGCATTCATAAGTTAAAGTTGGTTCTTATCCATTCAGCTGCCTTATGTCTTTTGATTGGTGCATTTAATCCATTTACCTGTGTTTCCGTCTATCTCTCTGTTTCTTTATCTTCTTAAAGCAGACCCTTTACATCTCCACCAAATCAGCATTGCAAGAGATGCTATTCTTTTAGACTTCTTTTGTCTGGGAAACTCCTTATTTCACCTTCCATTTTGAATGACAGCCTTGCTGGGTAGAGTATTCTTGGTTGCAGGCCTTTGTTTTTCATTGCTTGAAATATTTTTTACCTTTCCCTTCTGGCTTGTGTTTCTGTTGAGAAATCAGCTGATAACCTTATGGGAGCCCCCTTGTATGTTATTAGCTATTTCTCTCTTGCTGCTTTTAGGATTCTCTCCTTGTCTTTGAAATTTGCCATTTTAATGATGATGTATCTTGGAGGGGGCCTGTTTGGGTTCACCTTCCTTGGGACCCTCTGTGCTTTCTGAGTTTGCATGACATTTTCTCTCCTCAAGTTAGGGAACTTTTTTGTCATTACTTTTCCAAAGAGGTTTTCTATCCCTTGCTCCTCCCCTTCTCCTTCTGGTATTCCTATGATATGGATATTATTACATTTCATGTTGTCCTGCAGCTCTCTTAAAACCTCTTCATTCTTTTTCAGTCTGTCTTCATTTTGTTGCACTGCCTAGGAATTTTTTTCTACATTGACCTCCAACTTGATGGTCCAGTCCTCTGCTTTCTCTAGCCTGCTTTTGATTCCTTCTACTGTGTTCTTCAATTCAGAAATGGTATTCTTCATTTCCTCCTGGCTCTTTTGGATGGTTTCTATGTCCTATTTAATGCTGGGGTAGTTCTCAGTAAGTTCCTTGTAGCTTTCCTGGAGTTCTTTGTAGTTTTCTTTGAACTCACTGGGCTCATTGAGCTTCTCTATCATCATTATTTTAAATTCCACATCTGATAGGGTGCTTGCCTCTCTTTCATTTTGTACTCTTCCTGGGGATTCCTCCTTTCCATTTGCCGAGGGTTGATTTCTTTGTCTCCCCATTTGAGGTGACTCTTGTTTGTTTCTGTTTCTTGGATTGGTCTGCTTTGACTTACTGTCTTAGTGGTGTGACCTTCTGTGGTGTAGAGGTGCACTTTTTTTACTTTCTGTATCTGTGCTTGGTGACATCAGCTAGTGTCCCAGTTTGGGCCTAGTCAACCAATTGGTGACTACCAGAGATCCACTTTGTCTGTCTCCTTTAGTTGTTAACCCAATCAGTCTGTGATCAGTGGTCAGTTTTAGGTACCTCTAGGCAGGGCATTCAGTTGTTAATCTAATCAACTGGTCACATTGTGATAAATCAGCTCTTCTATTCTGTCCCTGGTAATAAGACTGGTGTTCTGTTGGTTATTCTGGGTGATTTCTCCCCATTTAAGTTATAATTCCAGTTTGGTGTTGGGAAGAGATTGGTATAGCTCCACTTACTCTTCTGCCATCTTGGTTCCCTCAGATTTTTTAACATACTTTTTGATCAATATTTTTGGACTATTTGAGCAATGAAATATAATTCTACATTATACTCTCACACAGTGCATTTCTTCAAATAAAAACAATTAAGAAAATGGGGAATTAAAAGGCAAACTATATCTAGTGAATGTCATCTCTACCAGAAAGGCAGTAATATGGAGTAAGACTGGCTTTTCATACTGTGACATCAGTTTCAGTCAGTTAAGAGTCCCTTCTGAGAGAGTAGTAGGGTTCTTTCCAACCTGTGTGTGATGCAAAGCGATGTGCCTCTGGAGAGAATCACAGCACTTAGGCAAGAGGGGATGCTTGACCAGTCATGCTTCTTCCAAGTTAAACAGCACAGAAATGCCAATCATGGTCGATTGTGAGCAATGGCAATTGAATAATTAGAATGAGGCTCCTATTTTAGAAACATTTGTTTCTGTATATATAACTTGACTTATATGGTAATTTTCTCTGTGTATGAAATACTTCAAACAGAGTGCATGCAATCAGTGTTCGGTAATGACTGCCAATAACTTGCCATGGTTATCTGACTTTGAGGTAAAAAAAAAAAAATTGCAGATACAGCTGAAGCCTTCTGAATATCTTTTCTCTCTTCTGTCTTTCCATCTATTCTTAGTACTAACCACTAAGGTGAAAGTCATGCATGTCTTTTTTAACCATTATCTAATAATTTTTGAAATTTCCATGATGACATGTTTTGTGTGCTTTAGTGTTATACATAAATGGTGTCCTGGATGTACTCTATTATGATTTCCTTATGATTTCAAGGCACATTCCCACTGAAAGGAGAGTTTGTCACTGCTCTGGTCCCAGGGCCCTCATTCTAGAACCTGGGGGCCCCCTGGGACATGCAAGGCCCCGGCAGGATTTTGAGCAAACTCCCCAGTCTCCTCCCTGCCATCTTCCCTCTTGCTCTCTGTGCTCTAGCCATAGTAGCCTGCTGACTTCTGTTTCTTCCGCTTCCTTGCCTGGAATGCTTTTAACACAGATGCATAGCATTTTCCAGTGCCTGGCATACACGGAGTTGTTTGACCAACTGGCTGGTTGCATTCCCATAAGAATACAAGGCCCATGGAGGATGAAACTTTTCTGAGGGTTCCCTGCTCCAAAACTGAAGTCTAGAGCAATGCCTGGCCCCTTAACATGGGATGAATAATGCATAATTCCAGTTCATTTATGTTGACTGAATAATATCCATTAAATTTGCAATATATATAAATACGATGTACCTATTCATTAGCCTATTACTATTATGTTGTTTCTAAATTTTTATTATCATAAGTAAGACTATAGTGAACATAGATGAGGTCTGTCCTGAAAAAGCCCAGCCATTGTTAATATAATGAGAATGATTTTCACAACATCAATGTCACCTGGCAGCCAAGGAGAGTGGACTGGAATGCCTGTATATGAACAATGAGGACTTTACTGTACTAGTCAGTGGGGGTGGTAGATGTCATTGAGTGAGCATGTGTACTGTGTGGCTGTCAAACTCAAACTGACTAAGTGAGTAGAGGAACGAATCTGCATCAAGTTTTATGTTAAGCTTGAACATTCCTCCATGTAAACTTTATGGATGATTCGGAAGGCTGCAGCTGTGGGTAACTGGTGACTGGCAGCTTCATCATGACAGCGTGCCCGCTCATGCATCAGGTCTCCTGCAGTTTTTTTGCAAAACACCAAATCACCCAGGTGACTCAGCCCCCCTACAGCCCAGATTTGGTGACTTTTTCCAAACTAAAATCACCTCTGAAAGGGAAGATATTTCATACAATGAATGAGATTCAGGAAAATATGACAGGGCAACTGATGCCGATTGGGAGAACTGTGTGAGGTCCCAAGGTGTCCACTTTGAAGGGGACTGAGGCATCACTGTCCTATGTATAACGTTTCTTATATCTTGAATCTTCTTGAATTAATGTGTCTATTTTTCACATTACATGGATGGATACTTTAAATAAATGTGAAAGGTTAAACAAGATATAGGACTAGAAACAAAATTACTGTATCTTCTGAAAAAAACATCAGCAGCTTTTGAAGCCTAGGGTAAGAATCTATTTTACGTTTTTCATAACCACAGCCAATCATTTTAGCATCATTTATAAAATAATTGGCCTGTGCATACTGATTTACTTCCATATGTATGTAGACATGTTTCTAAGCTTTCTATTTCTTATCAATCACTGATTTTTCACTTGTGCACAAAATTTGTACTATTCTAATAGCTTGGGCTTAGTATTTGGCAGGGAAGGTTCCCTGCTACTCACACAGATCGAATTCTTTTCCAGAATTGTCTTTTGCTCTTTTTTATTTCCTTAAAATTTTTATTGCAGCTGCAGGGAATTTATGGAATTCTGGAAAAAAAAACTGGACGTAACAAAGATAGTGAGCAGTTTGCATTAATAAACAGGCATGTCTCTTCTTCTATTTAGGTCATGGGTGTGCTTTAATAATTTTAAAGTTGTTTTCTATCCAGGCTGTGTTAGTTTCCTGCAGCTGCTGTAAATACTACCAAACATTCTGTGGCTTGGGACAACAGACATGTATTCTCTTACACCTCTGGATGTCCCCGGTCTAAAATCTACCTGCCGGCAGGCTGCCCTACCTCTCTGTGGGAAAATCTACCCCGTATCTTCCATCTCTGAGCTTCAGGAGCTTGTGAAATTCTTTGATTTGCAAACTTACGACTTCATCATCGCAGTCCCCACACCCACTGTCACATCTGCTCCTGCTCCATGTCTCTTACATGGACACATCGCTGGACTTAGGGCCTGCTTGCTAATTCAGAATCATCTCTTCAGTCCAAGACCCTTCATGGTTATATCTCAAAGACCTTTTTCCAAATAAGGTAACATTCACATGTTCCACAAACTTGATATGGATATTTTTAGGGGGGAAGGGGATGGCATGCACATCTGTATACACAGTACATACATGTTTGTGTACTGTGTGTATTTATACACACGCACACATAAATACACCTCCTATATTCTTGGAAATACTCAGTTAAGCCTCACAATAATAATCCGAGGTACCATTATGATATATAGTTTATAGATGTGAAAACTGACACTTATCACAATCTTCTTTGGGTTTATCTTGACTTAGTTTTACTTAATAGAGCAAGTTTGCTCCTATAGAGTGTCATTTCTACCCCTCCTTCTCCTGATATTATCATCACCACACCTACAAATGCTCTTAAGTCGATAGCACATTATAATTGTTTTTAACATCATGTTTTTTCTTTTTTAAAGAGAAGAGAATACAGACACACACATTGTCTTTTCAATCTGCCCATATATTTGCCATTACTGTTTCTAATGCTTTTCATTTCTTCCTGGAGATATGGTTCACCACTGCTGTCACTTTCTTTTATTCCAAAGGGTCTCCCGTAGTGTGTGTTGTGGGACAAGGGGACAGATCTGCTGTTGGTAAATTATGCATCCTCTCAGGTTTTGTCTATAGGAGGGTGTATTTATTTTCAAAGACTAATTTTGCTGGATTTAAAATTTTGATTAACTGTGTTTGCTTTTGCAGCTTGACAATGTCATTCCATAGTCTTCTGTTGTCCAGTTTTTTTCAGATGAGAAGTCGCCTAACCTTCTGGGCTTTGTTACCTATCTGTGGTAAGCCAGGTTTTTCTGTTGTTTTCAAGATCTTCTTATCTTTGGTTTTCAGAGACTTGATTGTTACTTATCAAAGTATGGGTCTCTAAATTCACTTTGTTGAGCTCCCTCAATCACCAGATTAGTATTTTTCATCAAATTTCTGCTGTATTTCTTTAATTTCCCCTCTTGCTCTCCTCCCTGTCTCCTGAGACTACTCTTACTTACACATCAGCTGATACGCCTGGCATGACCCTGCATGTCCGTGAAGCTCTGTTCATTTCACTTCAGTTTTGCTTCCTATTTTTCTAATTCATGATTTCGACTGTTTATCTTCAAGTTTACTAATTCACTTTTCTGCCATTTCAAATCTGTCATTGGGCAGATCTAGTAAATTTTCATTATGATTGTTCTTTTCCATTCTAGCATTTTCTTTTGGTTCTTTCTTATACTTCTAATTTCTCTATTTCCATTTTTGTTGTCATTGCCATCTTCTTCCTCTTAATTCTTTGAACACAGTTTTCTTTAGTTCTTTCAACATATTTAAGTATGTTTAAACATTTTAAACAAAAGCTGCTTTAAAGTCTTTGTCTAAGTATATAACAACTGGGTCCCCTCAAAATTAAATCCTATTGACCAGTTTTCTTTCCAAGTATGGATTACTCTTTCCTGTTTCTCAGAATGTTGTACAATTTCTGCATTAGTACAGGCCAGTTTACATAAAACTTTTAATCAGTTCCAGATTTCAATCTATTTCTCAGAGCTTTTGTATTTATTTATTTACTATATAACATACCTCGATTTTAAACTTCGGAGCCTGCCTTGTAGGCAGTGTTCATCCCCTTACATCTTCACTCAGTTATTTTATTCTTAGGCTTAATTTTAGACCAGTCTTCTACTGGTTTGCCTTATGTCCCCACCGCTTAGTGGTCACCCAGGGATTTGGGCAGAAGTTGTTCTCAAACACCTTCGGTTAGTAAGGTTTCCATCCACTGCTCATCTGTCCATGCCAGGGCTGGAGAGTACATTCCGGACTGAGCCATTTCTCAAGTCTCTTTGGCTTTTATTTCCTGTCAGGCTCTCTTGGGTCTCTTTGCTCACGTAGCTTCTTAGCCATCCCAGGGTACATGGAGAGCAGAGAATTCGGCTCATGTGCGGCACTCTCCTGGTTCTCCAGTCACCCCAGCCCAGAGCACGACTTTTGGCTGACAAAGCTGCAGGTTTCCTCCTTCATTTCTGTCTGCCACATTTAGCTGACAACATTACAGTGTTTGGACTCCTATCCAAAGTTAAATCAACCCACTGGCTCAGCGGGCATGTGCAGCCAGACGTACACTGGTAAAACCCTTACTCTCACCAGCCGAGCTGCGGGCTAGAGGATGGAAAGCCCAGACGAGAGAGAGGTCCATCGACTCCCAGTGTTTCTATCCAAAGACAAAGCCATGTTTTAAAAATAAACACATCAATTTTTTGTCCATCTTGGGTCACTTTCCAGAGCCCTGAAATGATTACTTATGACAAATGGACAAATTTTATATTTTGGAGGAGGAAAGAATTTTCTGATACTTTCATACATCACACACTGGTAAAAACAGACACAAGCATAATTCAGTTATTTTTGATATTCAAGTCTACAGATTTACATACAGATAGAAATATTTCTATATGTTACAAACATATAGATAACATACATATAAAACCATATACATTGTACACATGCAGAATGAGAGAGAGTTTTGGGTTACTATTTAATATATAAGAAAACTGAGCTCAGAAAAAGTGTGCTCTACATTGTATCTAGGTTGAAGAAGTGGTGGAAGCAAACATAAAGTAAGTCTTCTGAATCCAAACATTATGCTTTTTATAACATATCATGCTCCTTTACATTAAAACCCCAAACAGAGACTCACCTTAAAGCAGTGTGAGTCATTGGAGTGGGTGGGGATACCCAACCAGGAGACAGAGCTTACCTCTTATTCTGCCAGCCTGATTTCTGTGGGCCAAGGACAAATGTCAAACCCTGCACAAAAAGGCCAGTAATCTCTCCTTTTCATCCTCATTTACGTATATGCCTATTACCACCTCACTTCACCTGTTCTCTCTCCCTCGTTCCCACCGACCTCCAAAAACATCAGAGCCATTAGCAAACTTACAAGTAGGTCTTCATGAGTAAAAGTACAGTATTAATTCAGGAGAAGGGAAAAATAAAGTCCCTTTTACCAGTGGCTTTACTACTAGTAAGTACCAAACATAAATATAAACTTGCCAATAAGTTCTAGACTTCAACAAAAATATTGGATGGGTGGGTGGATGGAGAGATGGGTGGATCATTAGATTAGGTAGACAGACAGATAAACAAGATCGATGAAACAGCAAGCCACACTACGAGTCAGTCACTGGGCTACATTCTATCAGAGCTATTTAGAGTGAAACTAAGTCTTTGCTTGGATGAAGTTTTGTCTCCTGGCAGTATTAAAAATATAGGAAAGTCAATTTGTTGATTTTTCTCATGTTATCTAACATTATTTTGGGTGCAGACACAGTCTTTTGGCTAATCTTTCAGCCATTTTCCTTTTTAGGAAGACACAAAAAATAATGTTTAGAAATAACTCTAAGTGCTATAAAGGAGTAAAACAGGAGAGATCACAAAATTTAACCATATTAGTCTGTATCCCTCTTGATCATTTGATAAAAAGAGCTTCATAACTCAAGGCTATGATGAATAGGAACATCAGCTAATATAAAAATTTTACTCTCAATACTGTATATGAACATGTGCACAATTTTGTTACTTGAAAGTAAAAGCATCCAAAAAGGAGATGAAAATTTTATATAAATATGCACTTTTGAATCTAGGATATGAATATAGTCAATAATGGCAAACTAAGTATTTCTGTACCTTTTGCAAAGCACTCCCTTGGTATATTGGGTTATCACTCAGAATTCTTCGTAAGTACCTATTGCCATAACAACGAAGACATTAGGAAAACGTGCTGTTAGACCCGCCAGTAGTGCGGTATAAGGAATGCACTGTGCTCCATTCATTACTGCCTTGGATGCAAGGCATCAAGACTGAGAATGTCAGATAGGCTCGTGGATTGGGAGGGAAGACAGAGGCGATTTGACCCAAGTTCAGTCCCCGAACTCAGCCTTAGGACTGAAGGGCCGCAGAACAGCCCACTCCGTCGCTGATGTTTTGTTTCCACGCATCCAACCCTGCGCTGATTTACACGAACTCTGAACACCTGTCGTGGCCTATAGCTTTGCAGACATCTCCTGAGTTGGCATCAGCTTTGCAAGCTGCAGTGGGAGTTCTGATGTCAGTTTAGAGGTGAGCTGAGTCCTTGATGAACACACTTGCCCTGAAATTAACAGCTTTTAGTGTGTGTCTCTCATTAGAAAACCCGAAGTACTTCCATTTGCTGCTGTTGTAACTGAGACAGAGGTACAAATCACGAAAGCTGCCGGGTTCCAAGGCAGACGAGCCCCAGGTGTAGCAGACTGCGCTGACGCAGAAACGGATGGAGGGCGGCACAGGCGGTGGACGCACACTGCGCACGCGCCCCTGCTGAACCTTGGCTGGGCGCTGCTGTTCTCCACGCGCCGCCACGGGGAGTCGGCTCTGGGAACAAAAGCCTGAATCTGCTCCGGCTGCTCCACGTCGTGGATGGCTAACAAACCTCCGGCCTGGGATTACTGCGTGTTGTGTCATGCGGAGCCTGAGAGTCACGGCCCTAGGGTGGTAGCTCCCGTGACCGTTTCTCTGAGTGACAATTTGCCATGAATTTTCAGATTCTTTATATTATAGCACACTCGCTGCAATTTTTTCTTAAACCTCAAAATTTGTCTGCGAGTTCTATACACCTAGTCATTGAGTTGATAAACAGAATTTTCAGCATGAATTCTGCCTGCCACTTGCCTTAGAAATATTTTCAATTTCTTAAATTCATCAATGAAATTTTCATGACTTGTCAGAATATCTGAATTACAAGTGCGTGTTTATATGTATCTGGGTAATGCAATGTAACACATATATAATTTATTCGATAACATACATTAGGTTGATACAGGAGTTTGGGCTTTTTCAGGTTGACTGAAAACAATAACAGTAAATTGTATGCACTAGGATATAGGGTTAGAGTTGGATTTTTAGTGTTTTATCTAGCTAGTGCCTAGCACAGATCTTGCACAAAGCAGACCCCCAATAAATACTGGTGTAAATAATTATAAATAAACACATAAACACACATATATTCACTACAGATAGAGCTGCAAAGTACATTTCACCACAAGCTGAGACATTTGAAAACATATTTGATTATTCTAATTTAGAAAAGAACAGTCTAGTGCTAACAAACTATATTTATTTTAAAAGTCTAGATCATAGTAGCAAACAGCATACTTGATGAAGTTACTAAAAACAATCCATTGTCACATACTTAAACCTGCTTTTAACTCATTATGAGGTAACTATCATATTATTTCATCTTTATTCATGGATGGTGAAAATGTGACAGGATCAGTGAGCTAGAAATAGAAATAGATTCTTCAGGGTATCTATCCTGATATAAGAGATTTGGGATCAAAATTTTTCGTTTTAAGATTTTATTCATTATTTTTAGACAGAGGAACAAGCAAGGAAGCAGAAAGGGAGAGAAACATCACTGTGTGGTTGCCTTTCACTTGCCTACAGCTACGGACCTGGCTGGAGACCTGGCTTGCAGCCTGGTTATGTGCCTTGGCTGGGAATTGAACCAGCAACCTTTGGGTTCACAGGCGGCACCAACCCACTGAGCCAGCAGCCAGGGCTTGTGACCGGACTTTAAAAACTCAGCTTGCAAATATGCTCCTGCAATAGGCAAGGCTAGAAAACTGCCTAGAGAGCCCACAGTTAACATGTGTGGTGACGCTCCTCTAATAACCACCTGCTGAGTCAGTCATGAGTCATTCTTCCACCCAACATTCGTTATTTACTAATTAATTT
Organism: Noctilio leporinus; assembly: GCA_004026585.1. Classification (NCBI taxonomy): domain Eukaryota; kingdom Metazoa; phylum Chordata; class Mammalia; order Chiroptera; family Noctilionidae; genus Noctilio; species Noctilio leporinus. Next base: position 26,483 of record PVIW01003247.1, on the reverse strand, counting down.
AACACATTTTTATTGGGCGCCTACGACTGTAGGCACTTAAGATTGACAAGTATGTCAGGTTAGAGTCCTTGCCTTTGAGAAGCTTCTATTCGAAGAAATACATTTATAAGTGTGCTATCATAACTTAAAAGGCCAATGCAACATTAACGATATGAAATCTAATTTCAACCCTGTAAGTGAACCACACTAGTGCTGGGGATGAACCTTGGGGGTAAGAGAGGAGGGAGGGAGGCTGGGGAAGCCTTCCCTAAAGTTATTCAATTCAATGAAGGTGGGGGTGGGGGCAACCCCTTGAAAGGCTCTGCCTAAGCAGAGTTAAACTACCTTGAAGGGCTCTCTTGTCCTTCCTAACCTCCACCTGCTGCATCCCTACCTGCCCGAGTTGGACAGGATTCTGAGTTTGCTTCTATCACAACGTCCTAACCTTCCGGAGCAGCAGGCTGGGGGAGACAACCCCTTGCCAACCCACATCTGACAGGCCCAGGTGGCCACCCCCTCCCAAAGGTGGAGTACCCCAGGTGTTGAGGGACTTTTAAAGAGGTAGCACGCTGTTCGTGCACACACTTGTAAAAAAATTATAAGCGCAGTCAAGTTCAAACGGGAGAGGTGGGAGATCATCAAAAGGCACAGAGAGGGAAGCCCTGCAGTCTGGGAAGGGGTTAGCCAGACAGCGTGGCGACTCCCCCAGGGCGGCCCAGGGTGTGAGCCAATGCTACAGGTGCCCGCTGTGGGGTCCCGGGGGATGAAGGCAGGGGGTGTGGCCGCGGTTCCCATCGTTGCCAGGTGCATCCCAGAGCACCCCTCGCCACCTGGTAGGCTCTCGCATATCCTCTCAGATCACATCCTACTCCAGCAGCCACTGAGGGGGTGCAATGGAAATGGGGAGACAAGAAACCAACAAGGCCTGTGTTCCCTGAATTGGAATCTCAATCCTTCTCTCTAATGCACAGTATTAATTCAACACTAGGTGGGGAATGAAATGTATGGATATGTGTGTGTATTGTCTACCAACTGTCTACCTACCTATTAGCTTTGTAAAACCTTATACAGAAATAGAAAGTTAAGCAATCTTTCAAGAACAGTTTGTTGTTGTTGTTGTTGTTTATTCCCTTTTTCACCACGGGTGCTTTTAAAGAGGTTTATTCTGCATGGTAGTGAAATGATTTTACTTGGCTCCAAATCAAGTCCCCAAATTACCACATTTAATAACGTGAAAATGGAGCTAATGTTGAGGACACGGTAAATCAGGTGATGTCACATCACATTGCTTTTTCCAATAAAGCACCTGAGGGCAAACTCACGGGTGGCAAAACGGAGAACTACGTGGTTCAGTTCACCCTTACAGGCACTTTCTGGAATCCCAAGGACAGATACCAGAAAGAGTTTCCTTCTCTGTGCGAATTAGAAGGATCCTTTTTTAAAAGTAGGGCTGGTCAGAGAGCAGAGCACAGCTGGCTGGGCAGCCACGGCCACAGTCCTTACTTCCTAACGCTAAGCCTCATGTAGGGGATGGTCACTGAACAACCTACTTTCCAAAAAAGCAATGAGAAAGACACAAAAGAAGAACTTCAATGTTATTTTTATCTTCTGTGTTAAAGACAGTAACACCTGTTAATGGAAATCCAGTGTCTATCCTGTGATGATAAGAGCAAACTTTCTTTTAATCTGTAATGTCTTTCATCTTTCATCCGTTCACTTGTTTATCCACGTAACAGACTGCTGTGGAGGGTTTACTACGCCTTAGGAACGAGCGGAACCATGGGGCATTCACATAGAAAGACAAAGTCCTTGCTTCAAGGACTTCATTATCTTATGGGGAAAGGAAACACATTTCCAGACCTTTACCATGCAGTATGGTAAATACTAAAATGGTGATTACTTGTAAGTTGTGGCAGAGAAAAGTGGAGAAGCCCCTGGGACTGGTTTGAGGTCCATTGAGAGGCAGTGTCACTTGGATTGATACTTCAATGGGGATGTTTCCAGTTGGATTCACCTCCAAAGCAGGACTCACTTGTCTGGGAAGAGGGGTCAGCAGGTGCAAAGCAACAGCAGGAGAACAGGGTCACAAATGAGAGAAGTACAAATTGTTTTGCCTAAGTGAGACAGGAGAGGGGCTGATGAAATCGGTATGACCCAAAGACTGAAGGGACTTGACCATCCTGCTAAGAAGTGTGTTATAGACTGTAGAGGCAACTGGACAATTTTGAGACAACATATAATTAAATTTTGTTTTTGAAAAACGACTAGTTTCCTAAGGTTGCTGTAACAATACCACCAACTTAGTGGCTTAAAACAGTTCAGGCCAGCAGTCCCAAATCAAGATGTAGGCACAACTGGCTCTTTCTTGGGAGTTCCGGGCTAATCTGTTCTGTGCCTCTGGGGGTTGGCTGGGGACTCATGACGCCTTGGCTGTGTCCGTGTAACTCTACTCTCTGTCTCTTCCACCACATGCAGTGTCTCTGCCTGTATGTTCAAACTGCACTTTTCTCATGAGGACACCAGTGATATTGGAGGAGGGCCAAGCCTCATGACCTCATCTTGACTTGCATCAATCTGCAAAGACCGTATTTCCTCCTAAGGTCATGTTCACAGGGACTGGGGGTCAGCACTTGAAAACTGGTGGGGGGGTGGGGACGACACAGTTCAACCTACAACAACTACCACTGCAGCATACAGAGGAGGAAGGGCTGGAATCAGTCAGTAAGGAGGCTTTTGTAATAGTCTGGATGAGAGTCAAAAATAATCGTGGGAGTGAAGAGGAGGGACCCATAATATAGACATTTGGAGTTATAATCAAGATTTCATAATTATTTTAATAATTGGAGTAATGATGGTGTTATGGATGAATATGTGTCCTTCCCCCACAAAATTCACTTGCTGAAATCCTAAACCCCAATGTGATGCTATGAGGAGATAAAGTCTGTGGGAGGCCAGCAGGGCATGTGGGTGGAGCCCTCACAAAAAGGATTAGCATCCTTATAACAGAGGCCCCAGGGGGCTCTCTCATCTTCCTGCCATGTGCAGATGCAGCAGAAAGATGGCCCTGAATCCGACAGTGCCTTGACCTGTGAGGTGCCAGCCGCCAGAACAATAAAAGATAAATCTTTATTGTTGAAGCCACCCAACTTATGATCTTTTTGTTATAGTAGCCAAAACAGATTAAGACAGAAATCGGTACCAGAAGCAGTGTTCTAGAGGAACAAAATTTTAAGATTAAATTTTCTGCACTGGTTCTGGGGCTTCCAGAGCTGGATCTTTGATTAGGTTTAAAGATGCTAATGGGTCCGTTTCTAGTAGTAAAGAGAACACTGATTGTCTATGGGGTGAACTGCTTACAGAAATAAGCAAAATATCTGCATCAGAGACTTAACCACCTATGAGAAACAGAAGATAGGTAACTATATATCATATTTTTGAATATTTTTTGAAAACTAACAAATACAATGTCATTGACTGGTTGTTCCTAATGTTGCTGAATTTGTGATGGTTATTTTTATGCCAGTTTGACTGGCCATGGGGTGCCAGGTTAAACATTTCTGGATGTGTCTGTGAGGGTATTTCCAGATGAGATTAGCATTTGAACCCGTGGACTCTGTAAAGTAGGCTGCCGTCCCTAACGTGGGTGGGCATCAACCCATCCATTGAGGGCCTGAGTGAGCGGAACAAAAGGCGGAGAAGGGATTAACCTGCCCCCCTCCCAAAGGAAAACACTTGTCTGGTTGCCTGAGTTAGGGAATCCCTCCTGCCTCATCTCCTGCCCTCAGCCTGGATTTATACAGTATTGGCTCTCCTGGATTTAAACTCCTTTGGATTTAAACTGAATTACATCCTGGCTTTCCTGGCTCTCTAATTTGCAGATGGCAGATTATGAACATATTCAGCCTCCATAACTGCATAAGAAAATTTCTGATACTAAATCTCCTTTTTATACATAAGCTATTGTTTCTATTACTCTGGAAAACCCCAACCAATACAGATAAGGAGATAAACAACACACTTATTGCTCCTAGTTCGACTGGAGCCAAAAATAAATATTTGCCTTATAAAGATCCATTATTTAAAATCCTCTATATTTACTACTTTACTTATAATTGGAATTCTCTATTAAAAATTCCTAGTTATTAACCTGAAAAAGCATCATGATTGCACTATTCTTACTTCCCTTTAAGCCACTTTCCTTAAAAGACATCCTCCTCACTTGATTTGTCATCCATTTTTCCTGTCGTCCCTGGTTGCCTCTCCTGAATTATTTCTTCTCAAACAACAAAGTGCATAAAGTCATCTGGCAAATTTGTCAAAATGCACACTTTTGTCCCCATCTCCAAAGTTTCCAAACCATTATCGTCAACGGGCAATCAGGAAACTGCATTATAATCACAATGCACATGGTTTCCAGTCGCACCTGGAGAACCGATACACATGCTTCGGCAACAGAATGCCTGTGCAGTATGCCTCTTTTGCAAATGCAAGGATTATTATTTCTACTAAACATAACGATGCTGAGTAGTGTGATTCACTACAAGGAATCCAGTCAATATCAATTCAGACATTTGCTTCTACCTAGCTCTTCTTCTCTACTATCCATATTAGAACCCCTTTCTTGACGACATGACATAGGTGTGCTTTGTCCTGTATGAACCATTCAGGAGAAGAGCTGTTCATTGTGCTATGTGTACCTCTGTGTAGCTTTTATATCATAACACTCAAATCTTTCTCCTTCTTTAATGTATAGTACATCTGTCAACATGTTAACATTTAAGATGATTTACTTGTAAAATGTAGTTGTCATTGAAATAAACAAGAGTGAGGAATAAGAGATATTTTGCAGAACTAGAAAAGTATTTCACTAATCAATAGCAACCTACCATTTCACCATTCTACTGCCCAAGCATGTGTATCGGTTCTCCAGGTGCGACTAGAAACCATGTGCATTGTGATTATAATGTTATTTCCTGATTGCCCATTGATGATAGGCCATTTTAGATAGGCACATAGATTTAATTAAAGAAAGGAAAGGAAATTTATTTTATAGTTTATAATCTTATGAGAGTGTGTTTAAAAAAATCCTTTAACGTAATTCTAATCTTTCTTACAGGATGCAAGCAATAGCGAAGTAGAACTCAGAAAGGCTATTCACCTTACTGTAGATTTCTCAATTTTGTGAACTTGCCATATCCTTTTCTGTTTAGCAAACAGTTATTGAGTATTTGCATAATCAAGAAACCATGAGCAGATCAAGTCTTGTCATATTCAATATATTTAGTATATTGCTAGAGTCTGACTATTTCATCACTTATTCATTGATTTGGCAAATCATTTTGAAAGCCTACCATCTACCACTTCTTTTTATTGCCACTGGGATCTTAGTGGAAATCTAAATAAATGTGCTCATTTACATTCAGGCACCCTACAACAAATTAGTCTGCCACTTCTGAAATAATGCTGAGTAAACAAAATTCCCAGACACGAAACCTTTCTCTCCTTTCTCACGGATCTCCAGTTGAGCTGGAAGAGGTTTACTTGGGGCTACGCTGTGTTTCAAATGTGCTCTAGGACCCCATTCTTCCACCAGTGGCTACTGAGAACACGCTTTTCTGTTGGCAGGGAAGGCGCACAGGAAGCCAAACTGAAACAGCTGCCATGTGTGAAACCACTGGGTCGTGCCCTCCTGCCTACTGTTGGGAAAAATGAGTCACGTGGTTATGCCCCAAGTCAATCGTAAACTTCACTATTTAGGGGGTGGCACCCTACTGCAGAGGAGTGAGAGGTGGAAACAATCTACAAGCTGCTTTTGTAGATGCCAGGAAATCCTTAGACGTACTTTGGATCCCAGTATTCTCGGCATCTCCATCTCCAGCCTCGCTCCTCTTACGGTTGCTCCCCGAACTGCCCCACGTTGCCTCTCTGCTCGTGCTTCTCACACGCCATCTCCCTTCCCATCTCAGTCCAGAGTAAGTCCAGCCGTCTCACTCTGTCCTCCGTGTCATTCTATCGGCTGGTCTACATCATGCACTTCTGGCCATTTTAGGTAACTTTTAGCAACTTCAGTTAAGTTCAGCAATCTCAGGTCTTTCACCCAAACCCTCACTGACAGGTTTTCCTCAAACCACACTGAGCCCCAAACACCCTCTTTCAGCACTTGGCGTCTGCTGTGGATTGACTATGTCCCCTCCAAAGTTCCATGCTGAAGCTCCAACTCCAGTTCAACTATATATTTTCAAAAGTTTTTTAAAAAAAGATTTATTCATTATTGTTAGAGAGTGCAGGGAGGGAAGAAGAAAGGGAGAGAAGCATCCATGTATAGTTGCCTTTTACCTGCCTCCAGACCTGGCTGGAGACCTGGCTTGCAACCTGGTTATGTGCCCTGACTGGGAATCAAACCAGTGATCTTTGGGTTTGTTGGCTGGTGCCTTATCCACTGAGCCACCAGCCAGGGCCAATTTGACTATACTTCAAGACAGGGCCTATAATGAGGTAATTAAGATTAAATGAGTTAACAAGGGTGGGGCCCTAATCCAATAGGATTGGTTTCCATATAAGCAGAGGAAGACAGAATCCCCCCTATACATACCACGAAAAGGCCACCTGAGAATCTAACAAGATAACAAGAAAGAAGCTACCCGTGAGCCATGAGTCCCAGGCTGATTAACATGGGATCTGATTTTCATGGTCTTCATGTCATTTGTAAGTTTCTCCAGAATGATCACATGGCCAGACTTGTTCTATAACCCACTTCTATCTAAACCTTCCATCTAAATTTATAGTGTCATTGGTAACTTTTGGTTATTACCTCTAGTAGAGACTACATTTGCCACGTATGTAGAGTATACGTACAGTGACCATTTAAACACATGTATGATCATTGTATTCTGTGGTTGCATGCTTCTGTATGTTCACATGCACCCATTGTTGTCTAGTTTTGATAAACTTCAGAAGCTCAGTAAAACAGCAAGTATTGCTCTTCCTAGGTCCTAGACAACTTGCGTGTAGTATCTCTGTCTTCACAACAAACTTGTCGGGTATTTTATAATGTTATAGCTTGGAAAACTGAAGATCATACCTTCCCCAGGTGGTAATTCCTGCTGGAGCCAGGATCCAAATGAAGACCTGTGGATTCCAAGGCCATTTTTTATCCACTAGACCACTCTGTCTCCCAAAGACAAGTGTGATAATCAAATCCCAGTACTGGTTCTCTAGCAAAGGAGCTGAGCAGACACATGCTCTTATTTGTTTGGGGATGACAGAGATTATGGCAGATAAAGTGCTGATTGGCCGGTAACAGTTTGTGAAGATTTAACTGCAGATTCCAAACAATGGGATGCTTATATCTCTCCATTAAATATTTGCAAAATTCCTGATTTTCCTATAGCTATATGAATATAGACAGCTAATTAGGTAATTGCTACAAATGGAAATAACAATGAATTTCATGTCTCATAACAATACGTTTTAGAATACATGAATATTGAATTCCTTATTGATGTCTGACAATGACCTTTTAAACTTGATAGCTATCCAACTTAAAGCATTACAAGGGTCTGTTAAAACTGGCATTTAAAGAACAGATTTATTGTTTGCTGATGAAATATTTTCTTTTATGTGAATAGAGTACCTAATTATTTATTTTTGACTTTTTGTCTAAGGTCAAACGTAGGATCAGTTTAAAATTGTATAAGTCCGTGTCTAAAACTCTGTCCTAACACTGCCATGAAGATCTACAAAGTGGCTTCCATCTTGCGTTTCAGCATATGAAAGTTCTATTAGAATTTTTGGTGACAAATTGCTTGCAGCATGAAGCTGCAAAAAACAAATTAGAGAACTCTATAGCAGTGCTGTTAGGGCACCTTCACTGCCTATCAAATGGTAGAGTTTAAAATCAATTGGATTACATAAAATGCGTTTTTCAGCCCCAGCTCGTGTTTCTCCTTCCCATAAAAAATAAGAAAACTGAATGCAACATGGATATGAAACACGACTAGGAATAAAATTTTTTTAAAGAATTGAGGACCTAAACTTAAAGCTCTAACATGTCAGAAATTTCTTAGTGCCATAGGTTCTGCCAGTGTTAAAAATGTAAGAAATACTCCCCTTTGAGAAATGGGATGAAAATTTAGGGGAAAAAATGACTCATCTTTTCCCGGTACACTATCATAAGTAATATACTTTTCACAGCAGCATTAACCCTTTGCAAGGTAAAAGGTCTTTTTTTTCCCAATTCTTTCACTGACTTATTTTCTAGAGATTAAGTGCCTGACCTTTTGCTATTTTTGTTCTTCTTACCCACCTGCCCCATTTCATTGTTGCTTTTATGCACTTTCAAAATGTAGGTTCTAATATCCTCATGGATTATATATACAAGTACAACTCTAACTTCTCTCATTATTATTCTCATTTCTCTAATCACCTGCCGTTCACGAAATCCTGGATACCCTCTGTTACCTTAAATTCAACATATTTAACACAAATATAATTATGCTGTATATTTTCTTGAAGAGCTCTGATGCCCCTTTGTTGTACTTTTATGCCTCCAGTCTCCCAGTCATAGCCAGGAGTCATGCCTGACTTTATTTTATTCCCTCCCTACATTATTTGCTTTAATGATAACTTTTAGTGTCAAGTTCCCCTCTTGTTCCCTTGTTTCTAATACCACTTTCTTTTTTTTTAAGATTTTCAGTATCTCTTACCTAGATTATCATTTTTTTTATACCTCAAGTATACCCTCTCAAACCCATCCTTCATATTTATCAATTCTCTTGCTCCAAAAAAACACAAAATGATTACATTGTTCACACTGCTCTCTGGATCCAAAGTCATTAATGTTTCTCCACTTTCTAGATGATGAATCTTATTATACTAATTTCCTGGTCTACATGTCTCTCAAAAATACATTAGCTAGTTTTCTTTACAACCTTTTCTCTCACTTTTCTGTGCAATCCCCTTAGTAGGTTTTTTATTACTTCCTAGACATGCTATATAACAATAAGGTCAGTTATACTGCTTCTACTTCTTCAAATTATTTTTCCTTATTTTTCATAAGGTCCAGGCTCCTGCAACCCTGTGTAATGATGCCTATCAAACCCCACCTTGATTCCAAACCACTTCCTGCCACATGTCATCAGCACAGAGAAGATCAATAACAATACAGTTGATTTTATGTCTCACCATGGGTATTTTAATGTTCTGGAAGGAAGTCATCTTTTATTTTTCTATCATCTGACATGATATTCTGTGCTATACATACAAGAGTCTTAAAAATATTTCCTGGTTCTTGCTGAAGATTACTCTAAGGATGATATTGATTGTGTAAGTACATGGTTGTCGCTGGAACTAAATTCATGGTAAACAGTTTTGGGCCCCTTCCATGTTCATGCTCATTATTCCTTCATGTTTGACCAGAACCTGAGTTGAACTTTACATGATTTAAGATTTATGTAATCAGAGGAATGAAGAATATTCTTAGAAACAAAAGCAGCACATTCAAAGGTATGGGGTGGGGGGTGAGTGAAAAACGAGCATGAGGCAAGCAGGGAATATTGTTCACTTGGGAGTCTGGCTGGATCAGAACTGAGTCAACAATGCCATAAACGTAATGGCCCAAGACTGGAAACAATTCAAATGCCCATTGAGTAAAAAATTAGTTGTGTATTCCTGTTGTGGAACATGACACTGCCATGTAAAACAGTAGGCACAACAAAAATCTCACAAAAATGATACATATTATGTGACTCCATTCATGTTGAATTAAAGAATAGAAAAACTTAAGCTATTGCTGGAAGATAAAATAATCATAACCTTCAGAGCATAAACATTCTGATGTTCTGGGAATATTCTATGTTTTGATCTATGTAGTGGTTATAGAATGTAAACAAGTGTAAAAACATTGAGCTATACACTTGAGAATTTTTCCCTTTAATATTAAGTTAAAATTTAATTTAAAAGGCAAAAAAAGAGAATGTTGTGAAAAGTTCTATACACATAAAATATCAGCACCATTTCTTGACATTTTAAACAAAATTCAAACATTAGTAGCAAAAAAAACCCAAAAAACAAAACACATCACTTCAAGTAAAGACCTTTCGCAGATTCCATGCACTGAAATGAAGTTAAGGATGAATACTCCATTGCTAGGTGCGAGTTCTGGGTGAACTTGACTGTCAGCAAGAAGCACACAGTGTGGTGGTCATCAGGGGGAAAGGGGCAGGGGAGATAGGAGAGGGCAAAGCAGGGACAAATGCGGACGAAAAAAGGCTCTGCTTTGGGTAATGAGCATACAACGCGGTGAGCAGATGATGTTTTGTTGAGCTGAACAGTTGAAACCTGCATGGTTTTGTGAACCAATGTTACCCCAGTAAAGTCAATTAAAATAAAATAAAACCATGACACATAAACCTCAGGAAATTTAATGATGATGTAGTTATGGTAAAGTAGGATAACTAATGTTCCAGTGAACTAAATCTTTGATGATATAGATAGACTTTATTTATCTCCTCATCATCCACTTAGCACTCAATAAATGGTAGCTAACACTTCTTGCAACTACTGAGTAATGCAACTGAGTACATTAACTCATTTACCTCTCATAGCTACTTCAAGTTCGGTACTGCGGTCTGTATTTTAAAGATGAAGTCATTGGAGTTGAGAAGTTGAGTAATTTTCCCATTAACATAAATAGTAAGTGGCAGGGCCAGTATTCAAAACAGATGCATCTGAGGACAAAGTTTGCATCCCATTAATTATTATACTCAAATGTATCAAGACACTTGGAAATTAAACATCAATATAGATGAAAGTATATTGGGAATAAATGTTGGAATAATAGTATTTTACATTTCTCTCCTACCTCATTCCTTTTCCACATAATGAAATACAGAATAAAATATAAACTAAAACTTCACCTGTATTTATATGAGGAAAGGACAGGTAGCTAATGTGTAACAATTAAAAAACAGAACTGTAACCACAGACATTTAATGAAAGAAAATGTAAACAGTGAAGCCAGAAAAATGCTCACTGAGTGAAATTTATATATATATAAATTTATATATATACATATAAAAGATTTTATTATTTTTAGAAGGGTAGGGAGAGAGACAGAGAGAGAAAGAGAGACATCTATGTATGGTTGCCTTTCACCTGCCTCCAGCTATGGACCTGGCTGGGGACCTGGCTTATTAACCTGGTTATATACCCTGGCTGGGAATCGAACCAGCGACCTTTGGGTTCTCAAGCCAGCACCTTATCCACTGTGCCAGGGTTGAATGAAATTTTAAAAAGCAAACTGTAAAAAGAAGAAATGGCTCCCCCCTCCCAAAAGTTCTAAAAGACTAGAAAAAAAAGAACAAAAATCACTTAAAATGTGAGTAAATATTTAATAATTTATCAGAAAATTATGTTGAAGGAGGATTAAAAAAATAAAACAAAGATTCTACATAATAATCATACATAAAATGGGGCAACGAGATTTAAAATATTCTGTGCTTTTAATATTATTGGTAGAGTACAATATTTAATAGTATTAGAAATATAAAGTATTGTCATTTAAGAGGATAAACTAAATGAGTAGAGAATAAGAGTGCCTGATTCCCAAAACAATGGAAGAAATAAAACACATGAGGGTAAAAATGCTATCGGGAAAGTAAAAACAAAATTGATAGACAAATGGTGCTAAAGACATTAATATTCATAATTAATATAAATGGACTAAATTATTATTTGGTGAGAAAGCATCCAATCATCACTATCACTATCGCACAGGATTTCAAGCAGTCACCAAAACCTGTCTGCTTTGTCCTTGGGTACAAAAGATCTCCACATCCCAAACGTCTTCAGGTATTAATTATGTTCTAGCTAATGAAATGTGAACCCAAGTTGCAATTCCAGGCCTTTTCCACAACAACCTCCCACCCTCTACCCCAGTTTTTCTTTCAAGTTTCGGGCCTGTCTGTTGTTTGCTTTAACTGTCATCCTGTCCTGGGTGATAGACTGTGTCCCTTTGGAACCACCCTGGGAATGCCGGCTGCCTCAGTCAAGACCAGTTCTAAGCTGGGGAGGAGGCGGCCAAGGGCACGTAAGAATGATGCACGGCTTCCCTACTGTTCTAAAATTGTGTCTTGTTTTTGTTTTTGATCCAGCATTTTCTTGTTTGCTGTGAACCTTTGACTATTTTCCTGTTGGTTCTGATAGTTTTGGCTCAGTTTTTCACTGCTGCTGTCGAGGGATGAACCTTTCAAGTTACCTACTCTGCCATTTTCACCCACGCGCAAGAAGCAGTATTTGGAATGCATCATCGTGGAAATATTTCCATTGTTCTGCAATGGCAGAGCTTTTTATTCAATTCAACTAGAATTGAATAGCATAATATTCTCCAATTCCATGTATATATAAACCTTCCTTGTGTGTCTCTATCATTATGGACATATTGGCCAAACTACTCAAATAGAAAAGTGGAATGGGAAGGTACGAACTAGCCACTTTGCCATGCAAGTAAGACAGTCTAGTATACTGGAAACCACACAGGCCTGAAAGACCAGAAGCTCTGGTGTTTAGATGTAACTCACAGCTTCATTAGTTGTGTGGCTCGAATTTATGCCTCTGTTTTTAGATTTTTCACCTGTGGAATAAAGTTACCGGATTAGCTGCTCTATGAAGTTCTTATCAGTCCTAAATTTCCACTGAGTGTCAGAGAGAAGGTGCCATTCCCCACCGTCAGCTGAATATATGTCACAACGTATGATTTACTGATGTGGAAAGGGGACCAACTTCCTACATATAAATACAAGGCAAGCCCTGGCTGGTAGCACAGTGGATAAGGTGCCGGCCTGTGAACCCAACAGTCGCAGGTTCGATTCCCCAGCCAGGGCACATAACCAGGTTGCAAACCAGGTCTCCAGCTAGGTCCATGGCTGGAGGCAGGTGAAAGGCAACCATACATTGACATTTGTCTCCCTCTCTGCCTCTCTCCCTTCCCCTCTCTCTGAAAAATAATAAATAAAATAAAAATAAAATAAAAATAAATAAACACAAGGCAGCAGCTTGGGGAGAGATGGTCACAGTGTGTGTCTTCTGAAACTGGAATGGAAGGTTAACTATTGCCTTGAGTCTGCTCAACATTATTTTCTAATAGTTTGCAATTAATACTTAATTTGCAGTGCTGATATTAACTAAAACGGGTCAAATTGTGCATCTGCAACTATAAAGATATGTAAATAGCTCATTTTGAAAGAATTAAAGAGGTCAGTCATTTGTCAAAGAGCACAATGAAACATGAATAAAGTGGCCTAATTAAGATATATTGATATACAATGAAAAAGTAACCAAATGACTAATCACTTCCAAATTTTTCTTATTTGAAATTGAACATTTTATTCAGTTTTCTGAAGACCAAAATGATGCTTCTCAGACCTGTAAATACCCGTATTTTTCTTTGATACTTCCCAGTTATCAAATAACCATGTAGACTTAGAAACTGAGATCTGATTCCAAAATGTTCCCCAAAGAAATGAGAGCTGCAAGCCTGATGGCAACCTGCCAAGCAAAGTAATATTTAAGTTATAGGCCTTAGTGGGAAAAATGTTTGCTTTCAGAACATTTTCTGAAAATACTTGTTTCTTATACTGGTAAGGATCACACCTCAAGAGACTTTCTCAAGGGAAGGAAATAACTAAGAACTTGCATTCCACATCAGTTTCACTACAATTGATATTAAAAATAAATAGCATCCAAAAGTCTCCACACGTTACTACTCCAACATAAAGCACTTGGCTGGTCACCGCAAATTTAGCCAAATTCAGGGTTTCTTCAAAGAAGACTCAGTGTCTTCTACTTATTTATTATTATTATTCATAGAAGGTAGTGAGAATGCTGTTTAAAATAAGTGCACCTAATTTTTTAGAATCCCTACTATGGACAGGCAGGGCTTGTACTAAGTTCTATAGATATATTTTTATTTAAACCTCACAAACAACCATGCAAGGTGTGTAGAGTCTACCATTTTACAAAAGAAGAAACTAAGATCCAATGAGGCAGACTCCCTCCCTGTGTGGCCATTGATTGGCCCACAGTTTGACAGGCACCAGATGATGAAAATGCAGATACGACCAGCTTGCAACCTGATGTCACCCACTTGCTGCCTGACTTGGACAAAGTGACTTTTTCTGGACCCCCAGTTGAGTCCCCCCATCTATAAAATGAGAGCAGCCACATTTACACGGTAGAATTTTCTAAAAATAAATTAAAATTTGCATGAATTGTCCAATGTATAAGAGGTACTTAGTAAATGATAGTAAGTAATATTATAAAAGCCACAGAGAAAGCATTCAATCCCAGGTCTATTACCTCCAATAGCTTTTCTTTGGTACACTATTTTGATTTTTCATTTATAAACAAAAACAAACAAAACCCTAAGGTCACAAAGGTGGTGGAGAGATCATTAGACCAGCCATCGTCAAACCTGTCCTCTGTTTAGCTGGGGCCCAAAGAATTGAAATAACTACAAGCCTAAAAACTCACTGAACTCCCAAATGCCAATCCATGTTGTAGAAAAAGAGGCAATAGGATTTTCATTGGCTAGCCAACAAGGTTATTTAGGTGTGAAATAAATTTAAGGAATTGGAAAACATAAGATATATTATAAAATTACAGTATATAGTATGTAAAGGAAAAAACTATTATGATTATCTTATAAATTATATCATTTGGTTTTCAAGTTATGAAAATTTTACATTTTCACTTAGAATTTGACTAAACATGAACTAACCAAATAAAAGAACCAAGCCCTGGCTGGTAGCACAGTGGGTAAGACTCCAGCCTGCGAACCCAAAGGTTGCTGGTTCAATTCCCAGTCAGGGCACATAACCAGGTTGTAAGCCAGGTCTCTTGCCAGGTCCCCAGCTGGAGGCAGGTGAAAGGCAACCATACATTGATGTCTCTCTCCCTCTCTGCCTCTCTCCCTTCCCCTCTCTCTAAAAATTAATAAGTATATATTTTTAAAAACCAGAATGTATTTATTTCACTGTGACCATTTCAAGTGGATTTAACTAAAAATAATAACCACATTGATTATTTACATGTGCAAGTCTTGTTCTAAATATTTTATATGTATTTGTTCATTTATTCCTAAGCACATATCCTTCTGAAAACTTGAAAGTTCAGTCTTATAAAATATTAATGAAAGCTGGTAAGAGTTGTATATTGTAGCATGCATTACCTTGTTGCATTTGAGTAGGTGATTTAAGGAACCAAAGAGTTGGGCCTCATTTATTAACCATGTTGAGGTTACTTTATAATTTGAATTCAAAGAGGCACCTTTTTTCGTATGAGCCAAGATCGCTTTTATGCTCATTGCAGTGTCCATCAGCTAGATGCTGACAGATCACAGAGGTCTTCCAAACATAGAGCACCCATTTAACAGCTCAGCCAGCGTCCCCACAGTCAATTTATTTCAATGACAGGTTTCTGGCTGAGTGACAATAAATGCCCAGTCACAACTAGGTTTGTCTGCAAGATAGCAACTACAGGGTTAAAATTTTGAGTCACTTTAAAAATATTTGGCTCTCCAACTTAATCAAAGCTTGTATTACCAGACTTAAGGTATTAACATTGACTATCAAGTACAATTTTTATAGGTTGTAATGTAGTTTGAAAAAATTCCTGAATGCAGTTCCACTATAATCGAAGCTAGAACTACTTATTCATTTTATACAAGTTCTTGAAGCTCAGATGGCCAGGACTGAACCTGCTCTAGTCCAATGATGGGATGTGACTTAATCAATTTCTAATGAGGGAAAACAAGGGAAATCTTTTCTTATTATGCCAACTAAGGATATACTATCTACATTTTTGCCTTAATTACTTCTTATGCACATTTGTTCTCTCATTCATTTTTAGACTTTTTATGTGCGAGATAGACACCAAGACCTAAATGTTGAAAGGTTCAAACAAGAAACAGTTCAATGTTTTGCCTCTGAAAGATGTGTTGAGGCCATGCGTATGTCTTATTTGGCAAAATATCTATTCTGTTTCTCTGCCCATGATTTAATCAGACTGATTTTGTTGTTGTTGAGTTGTATGAGTTCCTAATAAATATTGGATAGTAACCCTTCATCAGATACATGATTCACAAATATGTTCTCCTGTTCTATACATTGCCTTTTCATTTTCTTGATTATTTCTCTTACTGCGAAGAAACTTTTTAGTTTGAAGTCTTGAAGTCTTGTGCTGTCAACTTCAAATACGAAGTAGTAGTCACCTCCTCTAGTCTTTATTGACTGATTTCTGGAGAGAAATGCCTTCTGTAATCCTGCTAGGAATTCTGAGGCTTTCCCAGACCTTTGAGGAATAAGTCTGCTCCATATGTCTTGCTCCTTCCTGTGACAGTATTTAAAGGTGGAATGCTTTCTCTTGATCTTGCAATACACCAGACCCTGTGCCCACAACCCCCTTTTGCTTCCCTTAGGCAAGAGCCAATGGCCAAGGTTGTGGTCTCCCCATGGTCCACAGACTCGGCTGGCTTTTTGAGCATGCTTACTAGCCTTCTGCCAAAGCCTGCCAGCGCCGCCATCAGGAGTGTGCAGGGAGCACACAGGGTGTGGGGTAGGTGTGGGAGCAAGCGATGTGACGCGGAGCTCTGGGTGTGCCTGTGTGCCATTTGGGGGGACCTCAGGTGAGGCATCCCCAGTGGCTTGTGGGTGGGCTTCTTGATGGAATATGGGACACAGGTAGTAGGACCCGTGTCCTTAACGTGCCCCGAGAGTCCTATCTAGTCCTCTCCCAGCCTCTTCCTGCCTCGCAGGCACGGAGCTCGCACCTTAGGAGTCTGGATGGGCTGAGGCGGGTCCTCTTCACCATCACCTCACATCACTGAGGGGGCCAGGTGCTCACTCACATGCCTCAGTCTCCCTGTGGCAGAACTCGTGGGTCAAGGTCTCTGAGGTTTGGAAAGAATGATGTAGGTAAAATGAACCTGTTCTTCCTATCCTCTCCAATGTGTCCAAACTAATCCTTATTTTTGCTCCAGTGATGTGCTAAACCTTTTCCGCTGGAGACCTGGACTTGCACAAAGGCTCTATGTGTGACTGTCTGAGACCTTGTTCTTCACAGTTTCCTACACTGTGGCCAAGAAGGCCCAGAGCTTTCATGCGGCTACTGCAGAGTCCACCGCTATGTTCAAAGGTACCAGGCACAGGGTGGGTGAGACTCTGTCTGGGTCCTTGGCACATGTCACTGGACCCCACAGCTCCCAGAAAGGCACTTTTGGCCACAGAGGGACACACGTTATTTCAAGTGGTATAAAGGCAAGGAATATCTTACTTGGCCATGTTGCTGATGCTATGACATGAGAGCTCATTCATTTCTCAAAAGACACTGCTAGTTCATCAAAACACGGACAAAAGGATGATCTGCATGCAAATGGAGGTATATGTCACTGAGAGCATGGGGGTGCTGAGGCAGGGTTCATAAGGGCGGACATCCCCTGATTTCAAGATCAGCAGTGAAAGAAGCCAATGAGTAAGGCCTTCTGCTGTGTGGTTTGGTAATTTATTTCATTGAACCCTGCACGACAAGTCTATAAGGGAGAGGGGTATCTCAGTGAGGACAGAGTAAGAATCTGAGATTCCTGTAGCCAGCAAGTAGCCCACAGTTCTGCAGTTAAGGAAGAGGAAGATTTGATATAGAAACGTGGGTTTATCTGACACTAAGCCACATTTTTTTTTGTTTTGTTTTGTGCTGGAAAGTTGTGTGTTTACAATTTGTCTGGGGTAGAATGGGCTCCAGGAGATTGATGTCCTTTGCCCATCAAGAGGGAAAATTAATTAAAAAAGAAGAAAAATCAAGTAAGCAAGCACCGTAGCGAGGAACCATGGCTTCCTCTTCCATCTGAGCTCTGCACTTAGTCGCTGAGTTTATCTGTGGGGCGCAAACTGCTTCCTAGTGACCTGTCCCAGGCCACTAACCCTGGGATCTCCTACCAGCTGCTCCAGGCTCCTAACAGCTCTCCCTTATCCAGGGTCTCCAACTCCACGCACGTACATCAAGCATCCATCTGACTGGGGTCTTAGAACACATCACGTTCTATTTCTTAATATCTGAACTTTGAGGGAGTTTAACCTTCCTCTCTACCGTTAATTGTAGAACTTCACAAGTGCCATCCGGGAAGTTTCCATGGAGGCCATCAAGCCCAGAATTACTTGCAGAAAATGGGTAGAAACTTAACTTGCTGCAATTTCTCAGCCAGTTCAAGGAGACACCCTAATGTACACAGCGAGAATCGCTGGGCGGCAGAGGATTACAGGCTACTGCATCTCGACAACTTTTGACAAGCATGTCTCCCATCCAGTACAAAGCCTTAGCTTTTAACGTACAGAGACCGAGTTGCTGAAGAACACTGTGATGTCCAACACAGAAAGAACTAACAGGGAAGATTTTTGTGCCACTTTATAGTGCATTGCAACCCCCAAAGGAAAAAAAAGATAAGGCCATCAAAATAATGCAGGTGGGGTGCCCAGTAACCCCAGGACCAACACAGTGGGCAAAGAAAGGAAGACAAACAGCTGCAGCAGGTTGAAGAAACAACCCAGGTGCATCTTGAGACTGACAGTCGCCTACTCTGCTTTGCTTTTCTTCTACTACATCCAACCTGGGTCGCTTAAAGCAACGTGGCTCTGAGCTTTCTCACGTCTTTAGCACTTGCAGCAGCGATAATGTAACAACACAGGGCTCGGTGTGAATAGCCAACAGAAGAATCAATGGATTTGTAAAACCTGATTGTTTTAAGCCCGTCTGTGTCAGGACTGCGATTTGAATTAAACATAAGGCGACTTCTTCCACTGAGCCGATAATTGCAAGTAGCGTTGCTCTCAACCCTGTTTTGTTTCACAGACAAAAATGGCCCTTAGCAGCTTTCTGAAGGCTATGCTTCAGCCACCTGCTGTTAAAGCTGTTGTTTTTTTTAAATATTTTTTTGCAAAACTTGTTTTTTTGTAACATTACAGCAGGCAGACCTGCAGCCAGCTCAGGTGGGGCTGGAGTCCAGAAATATTTAAAAGGCACTTTTCCTAATGACTGGCATGACTTCCTGACCCTTCCCACAGGCAAATCAGAACAAGCAGAGCACTGCGCTTTCCCCAAAGCGATTAACCTAAAATCATTACTAGTATCAGTTGACTTGCAATCAGAAACAATTTCTACAACTTTCTTAGTTTCGTAGAGGTTCATGTAAGCTTGGGGCTTCTAAAATGTTGGCTTATTGGCAACTAATATATTCCATCATAATCCTGGTTAGTGAGTAATGACGGAAGTAGATGGCATTTACTCTTTACTTTTAAATTTTTTACTCATCTGAGAGAGAGAAACATCAATTTTTTTGTTCCACTTATTTATGCATTCATTGTTGATTCTTGTACGTGCTCTGACTAGAGATCAAACCCACAACCTTGATGTATCGGGATGACTGACTGAGCTACCGAACCAATGTGACATTCACTCTTAACTGCAGCTTTATGAGACAATGAGCAAGTAGAGGACCCAACCACATGTGTCCAGACTCTGACCCATTGGAAGTGTAAAATGATACAGATGTGTTGTTTTAAATCACTAAGACTGGTCAGTTATTCTACAGCAATAGAAAACAAATACACGTTTACACTAGTGCCTAACTATCCTCATATTATCCACCTCCGCTGCCATCTCCTCTACCCTCCACACACGCATCACAAATAGAACTCAACTTAAAATGCCTACATGATATTTTTCAAAGGAATTACTTAGTAAGTGTTAGAAACTTTGGAAGGTACCAGGTATAAGGTGTAAAATTTAAGAATAAATGCTACATGAGCCTTGAGAGATCCTTCCAAATTTAGAGAAAACAGTAAGGACAAATTTTAGCTTTTTCCTTTGAAGGAAGTTCACTGACACCGGAAATAAGGAAAGAAGATGTCAACAAATCTCTTCATTTGAATGACCCATGTGGAAATGAAGGAAAAATATGGAGGGTGGTGTATTATTTTGTCTCAACAGCAGTCAGTGGCCACCAAACTTGGGGATAACAGGGCTGCCCTGTGACTTGGTTTAGCTCTAATTCTGCAGAGATATTCCCTAATGTTTGAGACAACAAGGCCGGGAAGGACATGAGACCTGCCATGTAACTTAATTTCAAGTTGAGCCAAAATGAAAATTTGGCTCTTGAAACAGAACCTTCACAGAAACAGAAGAGAAACTTCTACACAGAAGGCATTTACCCATGGTCCCAAATCCTCCCAAATTCTTTTAAGCCTGATGATTTATTCATATTCCAGTTGAAGATCTGGAAGACAATTACAGTAGTGTCGGGTGACATTTGAAGTGACCCACTAATTTGGGATGAATGCTCTATTTTATTCACCTTTCAGGAGTAAATGACATGTGGGGTCAGAAGATGAGTTGGGCAGCTAGATGGCTATGTTCTTACAGAGGCTGATGCAGCCCTACCAGTAGGCCTCTCCATGACCCTGTTTGCATTGATGACTGCCACTCCCATGGCTTGCCCACCCTACTCCAGATTGACTAGCCTCTTTGCTATTACAGGAACATGTTTGACACAGTCCTATCTTGGTCTCTGCCCATGCAGTTCTGCCTGATTACTCTTCTTGTCTTTCAACACTTCAAGTTCTCCTTCCGATTTTACTTTCCTAGTGAGGCCAACCCCCAAGCCTAGGATTCCCCAACTCACCACTTTACTCTTCTCCAAAGTACTAACGGTCATCTGCTGTATTGCATGATTATTTTGTTTATTGTCTTTCTCCAGCCATTGAATAGGAGCTCTGGAGTATAAAAATGTTTGCCTTTTTTGTTCACTGCTGTCCCCAAGTGCCATAAAAGTCACTTAATAAATATCTCTTGAATTAAATAATGCCTTAGGATTATTTAAAGAACTAGACCCATAGTCCATAACCAGAAACAGCAGAAAAAATAAAACCATGTTATGGATGAGATGTATGACAACATCCTTTGAGAATATAGCTACATTATTAAGAACAAACATTAATGCAAAGAGTAGAGTCATGAAAGATCAGATGAATAGATGAATATCCCAACAAAAAACACATATATGTATCATCAGTATTTCTGAGGCAAAAACTAATGGGAGAAAGAGGCAATAATAATACAGAACAGAAGAAAATGCTGCCACATGGGGACCTAACTGCAGAAATTGTCTCTGGTACATAATCCAAAAATTAAAAATCAATTTATTCACAAGACAAGGAACTCTGACCTCATTTCAGACCTTCTCCCATAATACAAAATCCAGAAATGGCCAAAGTTTTTAGAATTTTAATGAGAAAAAATTATTGCCACAAATTATATGCTGAGCTAACTTGTTTTTCATCTGACTTGGCGCTAAAGGAAAATTATCAGATAGGACAGTCCTCATTAATATTTACCAAGTACTCATGAACAAGTCATTTAAAAATATTACATTGATGATATTTGTTTCATAAAGAATTCAAAGCAATGGGATGTTACAATACAGAAGGATGGGGAGAAGGCCTTGAAACCATTTAAACAGGGAGTTGAAGGCAGTCTGAAAAAATAGAGTTAATGTGGCTATCAAATATAGTTCAAGTGTTGCAAATATTTCTTGGAAAATAACACAGAAAGTATACATTAGCAATAATAATTGCACAACAAATGTAAAATTATATTAATAAAATAAAAAGGCAAAAGCAGTTAAACTAATGTTACCTTTAGAAGATAATAATATCGATGCCAATGTCATTATCTTTAAAAGAGTGTAATCCAAGTATGTGTTTAACTGTGGGGATTAAATATTGCATCGTATTTGTTGCAGTAGTGTTTAATAAACAAAGATGGCTGAAAGAATTAAAAATATGATAAAATTGTTCCAGATAACCAAATAAATAGCATTAAGTGAAAGAAAATACAGTTTATATTGCATAACACATAAAGCTAAGAAATCAATTGTGGATATATACTAAAGCGAAAAAATAAAGTAAGATGACAGAATAAAATTAAACATACTAATTATGACAGTAATCCAGAATAGCTAAACAGGTTACATATCTTATTTAATAAAATGGGAAAATCATGAGATTAAGATTAAAAAGCAATTAATTAAGTGCAATTGCCTCCATGGGATCTGAAAAAAAATAAGTCAAAACCAAAATGTTGCAGGAGGTTTAGAAATAAATGAACTACCATAGATATTACATAGAAATAAAAAACAAACTACAAGTTGCTACCTTACCTCCAACAAAGTAAACTCTAGCTCCAGATTGTTTAACTAGCATACTCTGCCAACCATTTGAGAAAGAAATAATCCAATTCTACACAAACTCTTCCAAAAATATGAGAAAAAGGACTCTAACCAATTCATTTTATGAGTTCAAAATTACACTAACAACAACAAAGTCATTGCAAGAAAACTATAGATGACTATCCCTCACGAAAACAGACATAAAATTTCCACAAAATATCAGCAGACTGACTCTGGCAATATAAGATGTTGCGCTATAAATGAAAAATTTTAAGAAACGCAGAAAAGGATATACAAAAAGTAGATTTAAAGTTTTTTTAATTGAAAAGTTGTTCCTTGTAAATATACCCAAACACTTATTATTTAAGACATAAGTAATAGAACACGACAAATCAGGCAAAAATAGAGAGAAAGTCATAGCTTAAAAATTAATGTTACCAAAGAGAAGATAAACCATACATTTGTGGAAATAATTTGTATATCTCCATAATCATACATGTAACTATATCAGTGAAATTCAAGATGCCAAATCAAAACTAAGTAAACAATTAGAAACATGAATAGTAAAGTAACTATACTAGATAGTAAAGAAATGATAAAAATCTCTCTAAAATAGTTTCATTATTCATTTTAAAAGGAATTACTGCTAACTACATATAATCTTGATATAACTGTTTCATATAGGGAAATATTGGAAGCTTCAAATCATTCTTAAAATCAAACATAAGTATATTAAAATTTGGTATTATCCAAAAATAAAAACTACAGACCATACAAATGTAAGTGAAAGTAAAATACTAGCAGAGTTTACCAAGAACATTGTTTTATGGACCTATGGCCAAAAACATGTGCCTACAGCAATGCAAGAATAGTTAGACATAATCAACCTATAACTGGAATTCACTACATTGCAGGTAAAGCAGAAAACAACCTTTTATTTTAAGGAACATAGAAAATAATCTTGAAGAAGCAGAAAAGACTTTGAATCCCAGGAAAATTTCCAATACTACTATAGTTCATTTGAGCCCTGAATAATTATCTTTTAAGTATAATACTTACTGTACATTAAATGTTATAAGTAAAATATAAAACCATATAAGAAACAGAAGAACATACATATGAAGTTGTAAACAAACTTAAAGGCAGAAACATAATTTGGAACAGACAATAAGCTTAAATTCTAGAACCTTTTTAATTTACTGAAATGTATTAAACACCTCAAGAAATAAACAAATCATAATTTGATATAAATATTTATATCCTTTGTGAAATATGGCACAATGGAGCCCATTCAAATATGAAGAGAAAGGATCAAATATGAATCAAAATAGTGGGAAGTCATTTGGCAGTATATTGACAGAAAATTCACAAAAGATGAGACACAAACAATAAATTAATATTTGAAGAGCACTTACACTTAAGTAGCATTCAAAGTGATGTGCGATCAGGCAGCCTCTTGCATACTGATGCATGATAATCTGCCATTCTTCCAAAGTCCTATCACAAATTACAGTCATTACTATTTGTGTGTGGTTAGATGTTTAACATGTGTACACGTAACAGGGATGGTGGCACATGCCTCTTTGAAAATCTGAAAGTTACGTGTACTGCAACTGCCTTAATTAATGCATTTGTCCCTCTCCAAAAACAATTGTACCAGTAATAATTATGAAAACATTAAAGCAGAGAACAATGCAGCATAGAATGTGATTTTGAGTTTATTTTCCTGATAATTTGGGGAGATCTACTTAATATCTGTCTTCACCTAAATACTTTGAAGTATACTTTAAAATGTGTTCTTTTATATATTTTTGCAATTATCACATACATTAAAAGAAAGTACTAATTTTAACTTCATCAGGGCCACATGAACACATGTTGACATGATCACACACAATGACTTGAGAAATACTTCTGCTATTAAAAAATGCTCTACTTAATACTCATCAAACATTCCCCAGACCAAACTGTTAATTTTACATGCCATGAATATGCTTACAGGGGAATTTGATTCCACTCATCAACTGAAAAAGCCCAGCATCGTATTTGTCCCCAAGGAACGAAGGAGAACATCACCTGCAGAGAACTACTGCTTCTTGCCTTCTGGTGAACCAGAAGCAGGTTCTACTTAGCACAGACTGGTTCTAAACACTTCTTCTGAACCCCCAACACATGTGTGCTTGATCTGAGACCCTTCGCCACCATGGCCAGGTGTTCTGTACCAAATTATTAAGAAACAGCTGCTTGGGGATTGGCATCAAGAAGAAATAGACTGATTCAAGAACACAGCATGCAAAGATTGTTTTCAAACAGCATTCCTACCATCTGGAACAGTTTTCCATGTACACCAATCTAAAGAAGCCCAAGGGAACTCTGTTGCATACTTTGTTGGACTTTATTCATTACTTTGATTACTACTGAATATTTCTTAATTATTTTCTATCAGACTAAAAATACCAGCTTTGAAAAGGAAACTTATTAATGTCCCATTTAACACTAACCAGGGCTTAGCACATCATTGGGGCTCAATTATTCAGTAAGTATATTTCCATTAGGGTATGGAAATAATACCTACTTATACATAATACACCACAGGTAGATCAGCGCTTTCGACAATTCAGCCACTATGATTTAGGTTACAAATCAGAATTTAATATGAATTTAGTATCTCTAATAGGTGTTGAGAATACCAGACTAAGGTAATTTTAAAATTTTGGTAACCTCCTATCTAAAACTATTTCAACATTAAACCTTTTATGTCAGATAGATACTAGCCTTACTAGTGTAATCACTTTGTAAGTTATATAAATATCTAATTACTATGTTGTACACCTGAAATTAATATAATTATTGTATGTCGACCATAATTGAATTAAAAAAAAAGTTGAAAAACCCTTTTAATTTTCTTTGGAAAACTTCTTAAAACCTCCGGAAACCTTATCAATACTCTTTGAGAGTTCTAGACTAGGCAGTCTTTTGAGTCTCTCAAAGAATTTTACATACAATATGACAAAATTATACCACAGGCAGTCAGAACCATTTGAAAATTTTGACAAAGTAAAAAGTTTTATTTATATTAATTACTAATGTCCTGAGCAAAACAGTATGTTTAACATAAATATTTGTTTTTGTACAAATGCCACTGAAATATTTCCTAAATATTAAAATATGTTATTCTAAGCCCTGGCTGGTAGCACAGTGGGTAAGGTGCTGGCCTGCGAACCCAAAGGTCGCAGGTTCGATTCCCCAGCCAGAGCACATAACCAGGTTGCAAACCAGGTCTCCAGTCAGATCTGTGGCTGGAGTCAGGTGAAAGGCAACCATACATTGATGTCTTTCTCCCTCTCTGCCTCTCTCCCTTCCCCTCTTTCTAGAAATAATTTTTAAAAATCTTAAAAAAAAAAATGTTATTCTATAAGGAAAAATTTTGTGAATAAATCTCATATGGGGAAACAAAACAGCTAAAAATGTATGATTAATATGAGGTAAGACTATAAATTAGTGGCAAATTTTTAAAAGAAGAAAACCCCTTGACTTAAAATTTAGAGAGAGGATTCTCTTTTATAACTCTTGAATCATATACGAAACCAAAATAAACATGACATAATACTGAAAATGGCTAAAATTGTGCAAGAAAATCCAGAGCCTTAGGCAAAGTAAGAAAATATGTAAAAAACAGAAGAAATTAGATATCTATTCCACATCTCTCCTCAAAAGCAAAAGAAAGCAGTGGCAGGAAAGAAGTAATAACTAAGTAAAAATTAATAAATAAAAACAATAAGTTAAATGATTATATTCTGAATATTTTTCTTTGGAATAAGTCAATAAATAGATAAGCTTAATTTAAAATTCCAGAAAAAAGGCACAAAGTCACAAAATTAAAATTGGAAATAAGAATAGATAAAGATCAAAGGGAACCAACTGTATGGGAAAACATAATTGCCAATGATACCTCAGACAAGGGTCTGATCTCCAAAATATATAAAGACCTAATGCGACTCAACACCAGGGAGACAGACAGCCCAATTAAAAAAGGGGCAAAGGACCTGAACAGACAACTCACTGAGGAAGATATACAAAGGGCCCAGAGGCATATGAAAGAATACTCAACATCGCTAGTCATCAGAGAGATGCAAATTAAAACTGCATTAAGATACCACCTCACACCTGTCAGAATGGCAATCATCAGCAAATCAACAAACAACAAGTGTTGGCGAGGATGCGGGGCAAAGGG